>BMAT01010681.1:85287-102578 GCA_019649035.1 Elysia marginata
CATATTTCCAGTAACAAGATGTTAAATACAGTTATCTGCAATTCTTCCTTTCTTTGACCTCTGGGACACCTTCGGGTGGCTGGAAGGAAGTTCAAATAGATCAAATGATTTATGGAGCTATTAAACTTTGACTACCGACATGTCAATATATCAACTTTTCAACGCAATCAAATACATGTAGGCCCCCTACTTTCTGTCTAGGCCTTTATTTGACAGTCATAATGCTATAGTTAGAGAAGGAGACTGCGTTGTTCGCTTAGTGATATATTCGATTTGAGAAGAAATATAACCTTTAAAACTGAATAAACAATATTTTAGTTTGCTTAAAAGGTGGCGAACAAATTTCTAAGTTTAAAAAAGGACAATGTATTATTATTCTTATACTGACATTTTTAGTCTCTCAACACCAAACCAAGGGCAAGAACTCTTACAAATTTGAATATATTTACCCAGAACTTGGTATGAGTTGATGCACATGAGATCATGGTTTCTTTTTTTTCTTTTTTTTGCAAAATACAGTTAAGGAAAGAGACGGCATTTCTTGCCGGTCGATGAACGCGATGTAAGAAGGAACAATTTCTCAAAATGAATAAAATGTTGGTTTTTTCCTACAGCTTGGTGACACAAAAACTAACATTTAAATAAGGACACTGTATTATTATTATACTGCCAAATGCATCGTTACTTGAAAGATATATAAGGAAAAGGTAGTATTTTTTGCATCTCAAATTCAAACCAAGGGCCATAACTTGTACAAATTTGAAAGTATTCTCCCTGAATTGATCATGTGAGTTGATATACATAGGTAAGTTTTTTTTAATCTTTGCAATGTGTTGAAATATCAATATAATACAAGCAAAGAAAAGTTAAATATGGTTATCCCCAATTTGACCTTTATTGACCTCTGAATGGCCTTTTTGTCTGCGATATTTGATTAGATTTTTTAGATTCCGAGAAAGCTACAATCTGCATACATGTTCGAATACGATGAAACAAAAAACAATTCTCTTGCAATTTTTTTTAGGTTTTTTCTTATTATGATTGTACTATCTCAGAAAAATTAGTCCGATGTTGGTCGATCTAAAAATGCGATGGAAAGTCTAGTCCGTTCAAGCTAAAGTGTCCACGTTTTCGCAAACATTTCCTGTTTCTACTCGAATTCACTTGAAAATGTGCATATAAAATTACCTCAATTTGTCTCATTAGACAGATTTTTTTTCTTGAAGTACGAAAAAATGGAAATATATGTTTCACATGGTAAAAAAAGCGCATACATGTAGGCCTATTATTTTCTCATTTGGCAGAGCCATGAGGTCGGGGTTTAACCATATGATAAGATTAAAGGACATGTATGTGACAAAGACACCACTCTACCGCGAAGACAACAAAAAGCGTAGCCGATCTTGTGAGAAAAACTTACGTCATGTAATACAGCCCACCTATGACAAAAAATTAAGGTCGTTTCACATGACGCCTACCCCGCAGTTAATGGGGAAAAGACAGAAATCATGGTTGTTGGCACACCAAATAGAACAAGATCACTTCGTATTTCATCTTTAGAACTGCGCGGTGAAAATGTCTGATTTCTAAGAAGAAGATTAAAATGGGTGTTTTTTAAAATCTAATCTCACATTAGATGACCAAATATCTCATTTTGAGCTTTAAAGACTTTCACAAATTATACATTTAACAAAAAAGTGCAAACAAACTAGCTTGTGATCCGGTATTGTCAAGACTACACTGTTGTAATTCCCTTTGGCCTGGTGTTCCTGGAAACAAGCTTAATCAATTACCGTTCAAAAAATTCAAAACCATAAAAAGACCACATCTCACCTTTCCCAAAAGACATGCCTTGATTGCCAATTTCTTCACGCATGCGTTACAAACTCGTATGCCTTGCCTGTCAGGGCCGTAATGATCAGCAATGTCCCAACAGTTTGAAAGATTCAATCAAACCGTAGATCTTTACACGAAATTAAAGATCTTCTTCAAAAAACATACTATATAAACCTCGATTCAACCTGAAGAGTTTTGGTCCAAGAGCCTTTTCTTATGAAGGAGCAGAAATGTGGAACAATCTTTATAGCTAGCAACTTTTAAATGATTGTTATACCTGTAAATTTTTTAAATACCGATAGCCTACGTAGATCTAAGCTTATTAAGATTTTATGTAAAACGCTTTGAGCTCCTATTGGGGGAAGGCACTATAAAGATAAACTTATTATTATAAAAAATAGTTTCTTATGTGTTGTGCAACAGATAAAATTTAAAGCTAAACCGTTAATATTGGTCAATAGGCAGAAAAATCATACTATTCCTAACTTTGGGCTTTAACACATCCCAATTTAGGTGGAGGGATGGCGCTTACGCATTTAAGATTAGTCTCTTTTAAGAATCTCTAAGTTTACAAGCTAGTAGTTTCGTGATTTGAGTCCTCATGCTAGCTTTCTAATTTTCTTCAAAAACAAATATAAGATCAGTCTAGATCTAGGCTACATGTTGCTTTACCCTCTTCAAAAACTTCAAACACAAACTGTTCACCTTAATAAACATTAGATATATATTTAAACTAAATGCGCGTATGCGGAACAGAAATTAAAAAACAAAGAATTAATATTAACCAATACTGCAAAACTCTTTTCAATCACAGCACAGCATGTGAATATTTTTTACAAAGATCTTTTTTTCAAAATCTGAAAATAATGATTGGAGGCAACTGCAATTTATATCTCTATCAATACAAATATTAACCAATGCTGTAAAAATCTTTTCAATCACGGCACAGCATGTGAATATTTTTTACAAAGATCTTTTTTTCAAAATCTGAAAATACTGATCGGAGGAAACTGCATTATATACCTCTATCAATTCGAACTAGCGCAGAGATCTGTGCTACATATGGACATTGTTATTAAAAGCATTATTCGTAAAACTTAAAGAAAGGTTGACCAAACATTTTGTATTGCACTGAAGTGAATAAGTTGGAAGAGGGTAAAAATCTATAATCGTTTTGTTTTGATAATAAATTTTCCAGCAGGCTACCCACCTCAGAGTTTCTGGCTAAACTGTTGTGGCTCGTAACACAAGGTTTTGAAAAATATTATTCTTATTGCTTCACTCATACTTTTTCATATTAATTTCCTCTCCCTCCTCCTAAGCAAAGCTGAAAAACTGCCGTCTACCCGAATATATTTATTTAATTTTATTGGTCTGCAACGCAAACCAAACTTGTGAAGAATGGTCTCCATGGTCACTAGGTCAACTGAGGGTAGGCTATAAAATCACCCTGTCCCCAGCGCCCATACCCCAAGATCATGTTCAGACACATAATATAAGCTCTCAAAGAAAGGCAAGATTTTAAAAACATTTATAATGCATTAACTTAAATTGATTTTCCGAACGCATAATGGCCCACGCACCAACTCCGGATGTTGAACGTCATGTAAAAGCTGATGTTTTAACGAAGTCATAGCCTAGGCTTCGAGTTATTTTAGATTATTTTGATCCAATTAGGTTTCTCCCCTCCCCATCTCCTTTTACCGTTTGTGTTTTCAAGATTGTCAACAACATTAAAAATAATCTGGTAAGTCGAATTCAAACTTGAACTGGCGTATCAAAATGCAAAAAAAAAAATCATGACCAAATTATTAACAAGAAGCTGATATGTAGATTAAGATCTAATCTAGCTCAGGAACCTAGCTCTAGATTTTTTAGTTCGCGATTCATAAAATACATGTAATGACGCAGATCTATTCTTACAGGTAAGAACTATTTAGGTTGCATCAAAATTGAAAGAATTTTCATCCCCAAGAAAACAGTAATCAGGAAATGAAGGCTAAAATTACGTAGCGTAAACTTACATGATCATAATTATGATGCCGCCCTGATGCCAAATCGTAGGCCCTATCCTTTTTACACTGTTTTAGTGTTTGGCCCTGACATAGGATTTTTCAATAATTGATCCAAGCTTTTTCGACTGTCTCCTAGAGGTCCTTGCGCGGTGATTGTGTACATAAGTAGGGTTGGGAAAATAACTTATTTTTTGCAGTCCTCTTTTAAATATTCACTCGTATCTGCCGATGTGAAGCGTGTATCCAGCAACTGTTTTTCCCAAGTCGACAATCCAGGCCAGGGTCCAAGTGTATGCAACCTCCAAAATCTATTCTACATCTAATTTTGAAAATCTCTCCCCAGAACTAATCCCCAAATGTCGCCTTTTGCACTGCCTCCGTTGTCATTTACGTAGATTCCACTTCTAGTATGTAGGTTTACGTCAACGATCCTAATTTCTAGATATCTTGATACTACTGCTACTACTACTACTACTACTGCTGCTGCTGCTACTACTACTACTACTACTACTACTACTACTACTTCTACTACTACAACAGTCAGTCGATCTAGCTGGCTCTCTACTCGAATCCCGCGGCTTCTGCACTGCTCCGAGACAAGCATACATACCGAACACAGTTCTGTTCTCCATAGGTCATCGCTGCTGACCAGATAGCCTTATTTAATCAGGCAAAAAAATACACACGCCCCCTTGATTTTAAAATCAAGAATACGCAGCAAACTGCCTTTACTACATACTGCCCCCAACAGATAAACCAACCAATGTACAACTAACTAAAAGCAACAAAAAGTCTTGCATTCTTGCATTCTCCAGATGCACCCCACCCAATGTAAACTTCTATAATTACATGTGCAAAGTTTAGTCCCGCATGCAAACAAGGACTCGCCATTGGTGCTGACTGCGAGGACAGCCGTTGACTTCATCCTCCTTAGATATGTCCGGTCTTGTGCCCACCTCCTCTGCAGATATGACTGGTCTTTTATGTCCAAGACGTGATGCGGCATGCCATTCACCTCCACATTGTTTCTTCAGTTCAACCCCGTGATTTTACTTACTTCTGGTCCATTACTATGTACACTTTGCTGAGGGTGGTTTTACCCATACTTCATCGCCTACCTTCACATTTGCCTGCTCCTCCGAGGCATCTTCACTCACTTCTACCAGATGGATGCCTCTACTTAAGTGCGGTGATTTATATGATATAGAGGTTTCTAGTTTTCCATTTCTGGGAGACACATGTATTTTGTACCAGAACACAGCTTGTAGCGGAACGATCCCTTCTCTCTCTGATACTAATAGAGCTTTTATTGTGCGGTTGTGCCTTGCTATTATACTATTCACAATGGGCCTGTAATCTATCATGCAGCTCGAAAAATCGGGGTGACGTTCCATTCCCTCAGCAAATTAGCAATTTCTCGCGATCTGAATGCAGCATGTAGCATTGTCCATGATAAACATCTCTTCAACAGGCACCCGTTCAGTGAACACTTGATCCGGTTCTTCGCAAATGCACAGTGCCGTCGCCCTCCTAAACGCTCTCCAGATCGCGAATCTGCCACGGCCACAATCCACCATTACAGACTTTAAGCAGCAACGCGTGAGTACGACGCGAACGTCTGTGGGTCTATTTTTAGAAACTGGTTTCATTATTTTTATAGTTTCCTTTCCCGATTTTCACGAACGCGTAGTGAGACACGGTGCGTGTGCTAAAGGTCTCTATTGTCAGATACGGGAGACCTGAGCCCTGACAGAGTTGGAGTAAACGCTTCTTGCATGCGTTTTCGGCGCATCTTTTTGACGCGCTGAACGTGACACGCTTCTAGGATGCACACAGAATAAAGAGTGGAAGCGTCACGCAGGCGTTTTCGGCAAGCCATTTTCTTTTCTCAACCGCCTGGATCAACGTCTCAGCTGTCTCCATTTTGCACTTGCAGTCAATTCAGCCTCATTAAATACACACTACACACCTAGCGTTCGTAAAACGCTTGAAATTTTATTGCGGTTGCAAGTGAACTCGCATCATCACATTATTTGCCTCGTCCGCGCCGCGTCGGCGCTGCCTCTATTCTGGCGATACTCACAGTCCATTTGCAAAATAAAATCAAGCAGCGTCAAAACTTGCTTCAATTCTGAGTCGGCGCAGCGTCCGCGCCCACTCTGCCAGGACCTTAGTGTATCACATCAATGGCCAATCTCCTACAATTTCTCCTCACTCACCTCCTCTGATTCTTGCAGTCTCCCGACTGGCTGGGTCGATTGACTGAAATCGTACACACTCACGTACATGTACAACTGTTTTTAGTTCCTCTTTCATTGCAGTAGGATCTACTTGCTAAGTCAAGTACCATGTCAGTTCCAACCCAAAGTAATGTTGATAGTGCAGGTCTCTTAAATAAGTACCCGCAGTCACCACTTCCGTAGCATTATTTCTCTCATGTTTTCCTTTTAACCACTCATTTTTCACCCTTGTTAATTTAGCGGCTTTGTTTGACATTGAAGACACGCAATTCCATGTAACCTCGTCCATCAGTATCTTAAGGGTTCCTAAGCGTCTTCGTAACTAACGATTAAGCTGCCCCTTGATATTAACTCTCCTTTCCTCCGACGCAGTTTTCTTGATCAACTCACTAGCCTGTTGTAGAGTCTATCAAAATGATTATGTCTTTCGATCCCCGGTTTCCGCCCATGTTTTAATACAGCCTATAACTCTGCGATGTTGATATGACTGTATTCATCATGTTTTCTTAGCCACGCGGCATCCTCCACCGGCACACCATCCAACTCTACTACTACTAGCACTCCAAGTGCTAAATCACTGGCGTCAACCCAAATCACACCCTTGGTCGTCATTGGAGCTCTCCACTCCCCTTTGACAGGATCATCTCGGTGCACCTGATCAAGCATTTCTCTCAACATTCTGCATGCTTCTTCTCCTGTGTAGCCATCTCACTTACCAACATTAGTCTACCTTTTGATCTAGCCGCATGCTGCTTGTGGCCATCCCGCCATTAAATAATATCTTACTACAGTGTAATCCACTTAAGATAAACCCTGTCTAAGATGAACTCTGGGTTAAGATAAACTAGGTTTTCGGTCCCTTTCTTTTTTTTCCTTATAATGATACTGCTTTATATAAACTTCGGATAAAATAAACTTTTTATTTGGACCCAAATATGTTTATCTTAAGAGGATTCCATTGTAACTTCCCACAGGTAGAAAACACTTGTCTTTTGGTCGGCTTGTCACTCAACGGGTCACTTGTAGTATGACTTTTGTTTGCCCTTGTGAACACTAACTCTCCACCCTGCCCACGTCTGAACTTCTATTATCGCTTTATGATTTAAGCTAAATAAAATTATTATGTGCCATCCAAAGGAGTACGCAGTCTGTAAGAAGGAAGGCGAAAGATATTGGTGTTTGCCATAGATGCACACGACCCTGCTGAGATTTAAGTCAGAACCAATACAACCAAAAATGCAAACCAAATGCTGATGCATTCGAGCATCGAGAAGAGGCTTAAATCATGACACTTTCAACTTTCCCCTCACAGTTAAGATCACTTAAAGGCTGACTGCTCTAATAATTCCTCATGTCTGATACAAATCGACCTTTTCTTGTCCGTCGTTGAGGACACGGCGTCGTACATTCTCTAGAGTCTTGCCTTGTTGCAACGTACAATGTATATTCGCGCGTGATTCGGGCGATATACGAATCCAAGGTCAATACACCACTTAAAGCACTGTTAATTATAAAATTCTAGCACATGCACTTTTGTGAAGATTGTGAGGATAAAATTGATCTTGTTGATGGCGCATTTCACACCACAACGTTTCAAGTTAAGCATATGTAGTTTCAAAAATTATTAGAAATATTAATGTTAGTAACATTTTGAAAAAAAAAGGTCAATTCATTTTTCTGTGCTTCATTTGTCGGTTCCTTATACCTGTCGGGTTTACATATTTGCATTCGATTATAAGTAAATTATTTTTGCGGCGTAAAATGAGGCCTATGACGATGACAGTATGAACTGTAAAACACGCTGACAAGACCTGTGGTCTAAAATCGTGTATACATGTATTGTGTTTGAGAACCTCGGAAAGGGACTGACTATTTAAAGCACTGTTGTAAAATTCTGCTGGTTTTGAGAGGATTGTGAGGATAAAATTGCTTTCGTCGTTCACCTTAATGGCGCATTTCACAACACAATATAATGAGTGGTTAGATCAAAAGAATTTGAATATTGCATCTCTACATTGTTTACATGTACATATGAGTCAGTTTTTTAACAGTAAAGCATGTTCTTAGTGTGGTTTAAATAAGAGTTTTTGGAAATAATAATAATAATAATAATATGTAATCTATAACTATCATATCTTATCATTGCCAGGGGCACCCATCTAAGTTCCAACTCCCATCGCAAGTTAAGTCAGGCAGATTCCGAAGACAGCATGAGCAGCAGTAAAACAGATCCAAGCCCGTGCCCTAACAAGACGTGTGTCTTGCAAGAGCCGCTGTCTACAGCAGACATGGAAGTGCAGCAGTACACCCGCCCACCCTGTGTGAGCATCCCGCCACCGGGCACACTCAAAGTCCGCACACCAACACCAGACCCTGAAGTTCCCATCAAACGGCCTGCCCCTCCCCCTCTCCTACCGCCTTGCTCAACTAAAGCCAAAGACAGCCCGTGCACTGGGAGGCTAGGGTAAGACATCACGATGTTCGGTGTATCTGGCCGAGGTCAAGCCTTTGGGGTTTATTGGATAGAAAAGCATCTTAGTCGCTCTGGCGTTTTTTGAAAGGAAAAGTCTTAAGTTAATAAAAAAAAAGCACTTATTTTGAGCTGGAGGAAGACAGTCGCCATATTACTTCAGGACCCTTAACCTTGCTGTTTGTACAAACATGAACTGAATGCGACCTTTCTATCTGTTGACGATTTGCCTATTTACAGCTTTTTTCATTCAGTTCATGAAAATTCAATTTAAATTTTACTATTGTTTCCATGCAATAAAACTGAAAAATAATGGAAATAAACGATGCAATAAACGGCAACAATCATTAAAAATGTGTTTTTCTGTGTTTTCGATGGTTTGTTGATAAATAATCAACTACGGCAAATAACTTTTACTTATCCAATGTTTGCAACAATCATTGTAAGAATCGTCTTGTAGCAAATGTAAGGTGTAGGCATGTTGCACATGCTTGCCCTAGAGGCGGGAAATTCAGGTAGTCTCAACTCCACAAAGGGTCAGATGGCATAAGTAATATGAGTGTAAAAAAAGCACAGAAATGTTATCATATGCTTTTTTCACTCATGTGGACACCATCTTTGTCTCGACGTGGCTCCCAAACACTTGTTTTCATTGATTTTGTGAGAAACGATAATTTTTAGCCTCACGCATACTGGTACGTACACTTCACATAATAGTTTACTCTAGTTTTATTACAAGCTCCCCACAAAACAAACTCAAATGACACCAATAAAAAGAAGGGCAAGCTTTTCATACACATTAATTACAGATACATCTCTTAAAACCTGAACAAAGAGTCTTTTTTATCACACTTTATAGTTACCACCACTGCATAAGTCTACTGTGTGTGGGTTTACTCTAAAGGTAGCAATTGGATCTATTAGAAGGGGCTTTGTTGCCTTCGGGGTTAAGATATCATCCAAATACTGATGTATAGGGGTTTGTTGGGGTTTTTTTCGACATAGAGGTGATATGCCACGCACATACATGTAGTAATTTACCATGGTTTCTCGCTAAATGAGTGATTTGTCACCTACTGAATGGCGTGCATGTATTTCACTATGTCAGTGGTAAAACTGGTATATCACCCTTATAATGCTCGCCTACAATCAAAGGAGTGATGTGAATACTAATTCATAGCCATCATGTAAAAATTTTTGCACCAAGAAAACCTAAACCTTTAGGTTGTGGTGGAAAAAAACTTTGAACCCGAACAGTTCAAAGCCTGAAACAATGAATCTAGATAGGCTTTTCTTCTGCCTACATAAAATTAAGGGAAAATTTTACATCATAACTGCAAAGACAGGATAAATAGGTGCAAGATTGAAAAAGAATAAAGTTGTCTTGTTTTGAAAAGAATTTTCAAGGCTTTCTTTAATATTTTTTAATTTCAAATGCTGTTTTTTAAGAATCCAATTCTGTCTCATTAGGATTGGTATTGACTTATTTTGACGTACTTATATCGTTTTATGGGAATATATCATGATTACAAGATACCGGAGGTGTGCATGGAGAGAAACTGACGATTAAGACTTCTAGAAGACTTCTGAGTAGTTCGAATTACATAATAGTTTTGTCAGCAGACATGACTCTCAGCTCAGTAATACCGACTTGTTGGAGAGAACACAGCAACCACCAAAGGAGGTGGAGATGAGAAGAAAGTGGAGATGGAAACCAAGACAGTGCATTACAAAGCATAGCTTGGTTTGGGACCCGCAGGGCCGCAGAGCCAGAGGGAGGCCAAGAATGACGTGAGGAGAGAAATAGAGGCAGAGATGGCATCTCATCTGCAGAGAAGACATGGAAAGAACTGGAAGAGATAGCACAAGATTGGATCATGGATGGTGTGGGGGATCTTTGTTGGCGGCCTGTGCTTCCCGGGGAGCTGAGAGGCGAAGAAGAAGAATGACTATCACAGTATCACCATCACCAATACAACCTGTTTTCATTATCAATAACCGAAAAGGCAAATGCTACATGTACTTTAAACCCCAATTTAACATCATTGAAGGTTCAACAATGATATAATCTTCCTTTGGTTATCTTCTGTGTCTCCATAGTGTGTATGTAGAGCCCAGTTTGGATGAGCAAAATTTGTCCGAAAAGCACTTATCAGTACACATTACAAAAGTATAAAATTTGTAATCTGAATAAACATGTAGTTTGAAGCATATATTTGAATTTGAAAAGGCCGGTTTGAATTACTGTGCATAGATATGGACTCAGCTGTGATTGGCTTTTAAATTAAAATGATATTGATGCAGACAGTGACACATTCAGCCTGTGCAATGTCAATTTGTAATAATAATACATGTACATGTAATTATATCTTACTTTAAGTTTCTCAGTCACTTATAGAGCTTTTGTACAAAACATCGCCTATGATTTGTGCATTCTAAATTTTAGGAAGAGTACAGGCCTAAACAGAAGATCAACAGTTGAAATTAAACACAAATGATAAGTTTAAGACATTAAACAAGTTATGTATGTCTTTTAAACTCTTTATTTAATGAGTGATCAAACATATTTATTTCGTGTTTCTTGTGCCACACAGCAAAATCATACGCATCCTTTATTTTTTTTTATTGCATTTTCAGTTTAATATAACAGCAAAGAAGTATCAATAAAACATCATTGTCACTCTGTAAAATCTTGAATGAATGCAAATACAAACCAAAAATATTCTTTTTCGCATGTGCGTTGGGCTTTACAGAGACAAAAAAATAGGACTCAGGGCTTGTGAGCTTTGTAAACTACATGTATTATGACCTTCATAGCTATGAACCCTGAATCTGAACATACAACATGTACTTTCCAGTTCAAAATTTAATCAATGAGAGGGATGGTTAAGTAATAAGTTACATAGCATGAAACTTGAAAGACACATTTTGTAGTTTGCATCATAAATGAAGCTCAGGAAAAAGAGCCCTGTTCTAAGTGTATCCCCAAGACTAGATGATATGACCTCATAGAAATGTCATCTACTCCTAGTACTATAAGCATAAGCTTGTGAGGAAGAACTTGATTGTTTTCATCACTAAGATGAGCTTATTGGCAAATGGAGCCCAGCAGGGGTAAAAATCTCTCTTTCTGATCTTGAAGCTCCCAACTGTGTATTTTGGTCTAAGAATTACTCTGATGAAATGAATTTACAATACAAGGTTGCATCAGTTATCTAAAAAAAACCCACACTTGTAAATATTTATCTGGTTAGGTATTGAGCATTACAATTGTACATTTTACAATGTATCAGTGCATGTTAAAATCCAAATAACCCAATAATGCATATCAAAGAAGAAAAAAAGTACAAAAAAAATAACCTGCTGAATAAATTCCACAAAAATATGTGTTATAACTCCTAAAACAATTATAATTTGTATAAAGTAAAATTCATAACATATTGTAGATCTCCTTGTTAAAAATAATTGCTATTGAGATGGTTATATAACATAATGTTGATCTCTATGATAAAAACGAATCCTATTGAGATGGTTAGAAATTAATCTACCAAGCCCTTCCTACCATCATAGGTGCCCATTTCACAGTTTTCAAAAAGAAGGACTTTTAACGATGCTGACAGATGCTGCCATTGCCGCAGGCAGGAGCTTTTTGAGGGGGTCCAAGGACATGCTCCCTCTGAAATTTTTTGAAAATTACCCCTAAAAAGAAACCCTTTTCAAATATTTGGGCGGCAATTTACTTCTTATTCCATGCTTGAATATAACCGACATCACAGATATTAAGTCGAACCCTGAAAATTCATTTTCTCTTCAGACATGTTGCTAGCAATGATAGGCCTATGTCAATTTGATTGGAATACTTAGAAATGAAAGTCTCGGGTCTGTATACCACATGCAGCCCTAACTTATCTCAAGCCAAAGTCTGATTCCTTTTACCAAAAGAAGTCTCTCAATCTTATTGATATTTCCTGAATTAATTACAGTGTACATTTTTTTTAAAAGATGTAGGCTGATATTTACAGTGTGCATTGTTTTTAAAAGATCTAGGCTGAGATTCACATTAAGGGATTAGGAGGTGGCATTCAGGTTCACTGCACCCTGTCACCTTCCTTTAAAGTTCCTCAATGTTGCTGGTAGATGAATTCATTTTAGACTAGGTGATAGAGGGAAGAAAAAAGCTAGTTATTGTTTATTGTGGTAGATCTGGTGGGAGAAACTAAAAATCCACATTTCCGGCATGTAAGTTAGACCTCTTTCTCTTATTTCACTGGTCCTTGTAGATTTCTAGATGTTGTGGCTTTCAGCATATACCCATACAGCCTCTGCCTGCATTCTTAACTATAAATGTGTGCATTCCTTGGATATTCAAATCTAGACTCAATCAGTTATTGAGTTAATGTTACACATATATCATAGATGTAAGAATTTATAAGTTAGGCATATAATAGTTCTGGACCGTGCTGTTTGCGGTTGGGTGTTAAGTTTAACAATATGTTGACAAAACCAGAAGCTAGATCTACATATTTTGTCTTGCTTGTCTGGTAGAGGAAACAATGGAAAATTAAACCTTGGTTTAGAACCTCCTACTGACTATGCTATGCTATGCGCTAGCGCTGTGTAGGCTTGATTGAGTATAATTTCGCAAACTGTTCGCCTATCTATAGGCCTAGGTTATGAATACATGATTGTCGTTGCTTTATGAACATTCTGCTTACTTATTCTGTGTTTTTAACTCTTTAACCATGTAATTATCTCATACTTCTGCCCGTAATTTTTCTAGGTCTAGACCTAGCCTAGATCTACATGTGCGGTTGTAACTTCTAGGTCGCTGCAAATATCGCTCAAAGAGTTAAGTATAGCTTCTCTTGGAAGTTCAATATACTATAATCAACATCCGGGGTCAAATTATTTCATAGTTTTATTCGTACATCGTCTTTCTCCCCTTCTTAGTTATGACTATTCATCGGACGCTGGCAGCGTCCATCTGTGGATATAAAATGGTGCACCGGACGTTGAGAGCGTCCGGCCATTGTTATAGAGTTAAGTTTAATTCAATCTGAGCAGGTTCATTTCCCATTTCTCTGGCTCAAGCAATTACCATCAACCTCAGCTATTTTTTTTACTTCGCTGATTGTTATGTGAGAGGCTATAGGACCCTTGTGCAAAAAGTTGAGTGTCCCAGGTTTCTTTAACGTGTGACCTTTTTTATACTCTAATGGAGTAGAATAAAACTTAACTTTATAGACAGCGATCCGCAATGTTTTCTTTCAATGTCCTCAACATAGCGATGTTAGCAGAAAACTGCTTGACAATGGTATAATTGCGGAAAACGTCAGAAAGGTAGCATAATAGTAGAATGTTCATATTTAGCGGAAAAGTGGCACCTATGTGACATTCTCAAAGTAGCTCAAAATTGTCAACAAAAAAAGGGGAGGAGAGAGGTAGAGGGAAAGATAGAGAGGGAGGAGGAGAAGAAGAAGAAGAAGAAGAAGAAGAAGAAGAAGAAGAAGAAGAAGAAGAAGAAAAAGAAGAAGAAAAAGAAGAAGAGAGCGAAATCTCTAAAAACTTTAATGAACAGAATATGAAAAGAAAAGAATAACAAGTAAACTAAATCACAGAAATGCATGTATTTATGCTGCCATTGTAGAAAGTCTGTTTATATGTTTGCACATAAGAAAGTGTACATTGTCTTAAAAAAAATATTCACATCTGCCAACTCTTGACTCCAGTACTTTAAAAGCCAAAAGCCAGTATTTGAAAAAAGCATATCACTTCAGGTTTCAAAAAAAAAAAAGCTGATATTATAAGACATATACATGAGGCCCTCACAATCACAAGGAGATCACAAATTAATTTGCAGGAGATGGAATGATTTTTATCTTTCTTCAAAGAGATGGGGCAAATTTGAACATTCCGTCCTTGTTCAAGAAAGTCCTTGATAGGTCTTTGATGTTCAAATTGTATCAATCTCCCAATCGGATATATCCTCAAAGTCAATGAAATTACACCATACTTTGTATAAACATGGTCATTTGCAAGTGACATGCTTAAACATAAAAAAATTCTACATACCTAGCTTGTAATGGTAATATTGAAAAGCTGTTTGTATTAAAATGCCTGAAATATGTCCTATGAACAGTTCCAATATATTGAAAGAAGATTTTCCCCCTTTTCTGTAACTTTTAAAAAAAAAAGATTACTAAATTTTCATACCTTACCAGAGTGATATGATTATGTCATAAAACCTTGCTTAGAAGCTCACAAAAAATCCATTGTTGAAACTATCAACATATTTCTCAGTAAAATTAAAGGTGTAAACTTTTGCCCATTTGTACTGGTTGCAAGATTTACTTCTACTAGTTCTAGATGGTAAGAATGCCATAAACATAGAAATGAGTTCATTTCTTTTTACCATCTCAAATTTATTTTGGGCAAGATTAAAATGTCTTGCTGTTTGACTTCATTGTTATACTTTAGTGGAATAGCAAAAAAATGATGTTAAGAAAATTAAGACACTTTAAAAAGCACAAACTCTTATTAAATTAAAGAAACTTAAATGCTTTGAAGAATGTTTAGGGTCACACCAAAGATGAAGACAATAATTTACCCTTACCTTTCCATTAGTTTGAATGGTCTAAGGATTAAATGCTGATTGTTATTTCTTACTCTAAAATATAAAATGCTGCCCCTGAGAAACAAAGATAAGATATGCAGTAAAACGAGCTGTGACTTTATAACATACATAATAATGTGTTCACATCAATGCAACACAAAACCTTCATATAACTACAAAACTACAGTGTATTTTTAAGTGCATTTAAAAAGTGAGATTTAAACTCATTTCTATATTATTTTAAAATGTGTCATCAAAAAGTTGTTACAATTTAGATAAACAGAATTCAAGAATTTCTATCCAGTTTTGATATTGTGAACCTGGAGGAACAAAATTTAACTTCCAATTATTCAATAATCAAATCATCAGGATACAGGACAACAGAAAATTAAACAAGTAAAGTGAACATTCTCAAAATTAAGCAAGTGCTAAAAATATCCATGTTTGCATTAATCAGACTCAACTGTGTAAAAAAAGCCAAGTCCTCTAATATCAACCACTTTAATGTGTCAGATCACCACATACTAGATGTCTTAAACTACAACCACACCAATAAGGCACACAGAGAAGCAAATGATTCTTCAATGAAAGATATCATCGACAATTAGAGATGCCCTACAAATATTTTGTTGAGGTTATATAAACTCTTATATGCTTAAAAAAAATCTAGAGACACCCTGATTACTTAGTGCTTAAAACTTGAATCTAAAGCTTTTAAAAATATACAAATCCATATAGATCTGCATCTATTTGTCGTATTGAATGTTTCTTTTCAAGAGAGAAAAATTTTTTTCTACAGTGCTTTTTCTTTTAACATCAAAATCTTTTAAAAAAATTTTATCTTGTATGTACTCAAATGTCAGAGCCTTATATAACCTCCACATTGTTTATCCTGTCCAAAGAATACACTGAGCGAGGCTAGAAACGATGTATATTTGTTTCATGAATCCCTATTTTCTTTAGGCAAGTGAGAACATCTGTATCAAAGGATCGGGTGCCGCAGACCAAAACCAGAACTTTATCAAACTGAGTTGAACCAAGACCTTGTGTTATCACTTCTTCAGTCACATGACCATGCTGAACTTCTTCGCCATGCTTGTACCTCCATGGGGCATTTGCAGGCTCCTGAAAGTGAATTCCATAGAGGAAAGTGGGGATAGGTTATAAATTCAACTATTATGGGTGTCTCTTTCCATCATTTTGGCAAAGAAAATATACAGCTTTTGCTTTGACTTTGAGCCCTTCTTTTTCTTTCTGATAAACAAAACAATAAGATAAAGACATTTTGAAAATTATGCCTGAATAGAGTTTCACTTATTCACAGCAGAAGAAAAAAGATAAAAATATGTGTACACTAAATTCTTAATAACTAGATACCGCACATGAATATGTAAATAGCTGTTGTTTTTTCTTTCTTCTTGAGCCAAACAATAATCCAACTCACAAATCAAGGCAACTAAGCAAAATAATTCTTTTTATTGATTTTAAGGACATTAACTTTTACAGGTAGATCAACCGCATCCAAAAGTTCCTTTTAACACCATCAAACCGTATTACCGGTATACCGGAAATAGGTTAAACTACTCACAAACGGATTCCCGGTTTTCTGGGATTCAGAGCTGTATTAAAAATATGTGTCATAGCCTAACAATAATTGGCCAATCACTCGACTTTTCCTGTTCCCATGAGCTCAGATGTTTACACAATGGTTTCCCACACAAGATGACTGTGTTTCGCTGTGGTTATTTATATTTTGACAGACTTTTCACCATGAAGCAAGCGCTGGAATGACCAGGGCCGTTATCAGGGAAATAACAACAAAGGCTGTTTTCAAGAAAAGATGTCTTGCAGCAAACTATTGTTTCTGAATCTGATGCACGTGAATTCGATCAGGAATACCCCTACAGTGATGAATCTAGTGAAAGTGATTTAGATCTAAACCTCGATGAGACAGTTGATAGTTCTAGACCTAGATCTAGTTCTACAGATGAATCTAGATCTAGACCTGAGGATCTAGATGATGGAGGAGATAGTCCTAGACTGAATGAAGAAAATTTAGACGGCGGATCGGCAGAGACCTTTACTGAGCCTGCATCTAGCTTTACTGTGTTTAGGCA
>BMAT01010684.1:29565-40738 GCA_019649035.1 Elysia marginata
TATTTTGTGAATAAAATGATACCAAAATCACATTTCTGACTAGTTTACGAGCTGAGATATATATATATATATAATATATACAGTTTTAAAAATTGACAAATTTCACTTATTTCCCCTGATTTTTTCCACACTTCAAAATTGGCTTTTTAAGCCTCTTTGAGAAAGAATATTTCATCAACCAAAGGAAACAGAGTCCTGAAAAAAAATTGAGTAGCATCCCTGGGAACACTTAAACATGAAACTATTCTTGTTTGGTAAACACTTGAATATAATATATTAAGCCGACATAAAATGACAAACTTGGTGTTTTTAAGCAAAGGTGACCATTTAGTCACTACGTTTCATAGAATTTTCCCATTTTGACAGCTTTGTTACTCCAAAAGTAAACAAGCTGTACCAGCAAAACTGTTTATCTGTTTCTATGACTACTTGTCAATGTAAAAAGCCCTTTAGTGTGAATTTTAAAGATTTACTTTTTAACATATGGTGCCATGAAAGGCAAGATTTTTCGGTTTGGCGACAGCGGGATATCGACGAAATTTAAAAAATTCATAAAAAATTCATTTTTTCAAGCTACAGAAAAAAACTAATACACCATTGTTTTCAGCGTAAAAAGACCTATATACTTCAAATAGTTTAATATGTGTTTCAATGAGTTTGAAATTTTTAGCTATGATACCTAATAACAGTCACTAGACTTTAGTTCTAGTACATTCTAAATCGGTTTTAGTGCTTTTTCTGAATAACCCTCGAAACCCCCCGAGAACCCTTGTGGCTTGTCCCCCTTGAAAACTCTCGAGAAGCCACATGTTACCGCAAAAGTAAAATTTGAGAAAAATACATACCAAAACATCAATTTCATACCATTTGAAGGCTAAATTTTGTTTGGTACCGCCAAACTTAGGTTTTGTGCAGTGTTGTGGTTAGGGTTTGCTAAGGAACAATACCATGGCGGTATCGAGGTTTAACCAACACACACCTCATACATAGGCCCACATGTTAGTAGATGCTATATAACTTTGATATCAAAATATAACAATCGTGAACACATTGCATTTGCAATATATATGTAAAGTCAACTGATTTTTGGTACCAAATTAATATGAATTGCAATTCTTCATCATTACTTCCGTACAGACCTTAGAATTTAGTCTACCCAGCAGACGACATATTGATGCCATCACTAAAAGTACTGTCACAGATAGAAAGTAGGCCTAGATCTAGACTTAAGGCTACCAGTACATGAAATTGATGGTTTGCTTTAAAAGGTTTTTCTACAAATTTTACTAATAATTACTTTAAGAGTTCTGGAGGGTTTTCAAAGGTTCTCGAGAGGTATCAAGAAAAAGCAGTACCCTTCTAAATGTAGTTTGCATTAAAGTTGAACGGCCCATATACATGATCAACTTTATTGGCAGGTTTCACAAATTTGAGGGCCTGGAGCAGTTAAAAACTTTGTGTGTTCATTTATTATTTATTTACAACTGTTTTGTTTTCATTTTTGTTTGTATGTGAATAAATTGTACACTGGCAGGCATTAGTGTGAAATTTCTAAATAATATGATTTTGAAACAGTTACAACCGTGACGTTTGGGACTGACATGATTTTCTGGTCTTCTTCTAGGCCTATGACTATGAGAAAGCCCTAAGTCTAGTGCTTACATTGTCAAAACTGAACTTGGTGGTTTTTCCCAATCAGTAGTTTCCTCAAGAAAGCAAATGACCGAAAATTGCTGATGTTTGGTTGTATTATAATACAAGTGTATAACGAAATCTCGAAAATTGCAACCTATTCCAATCGTGATGTCAGTCTTCAAAATATAGGTCTAGCCGTCTGTCGAGTTTATTGATGTTTACGGGTTTATGAACGGAATTCGCACTTTAAATTTTGTTTCGTGTCAAAGCAAGGCCTAATCTAGACTCTCAAGGTCTAACTGCTATTAATAATGTGATATATTTAAAGTGCAGACAAAAAAAAATATCTTCAGTACCGATCTGTCAGTCAACACAATATCATGGTTGCGAAGGATAAGTCTGGCCTGATAATATATCCCAAAAAGTACCATTTCCAGTAGCTGATGCTTTTTTAGATTGCTACCGAGCCTATTATCTCATCATCATACAGTTTAATGCGAAAATAGTTACTGACATTGATCAGATGAATTTAAGGAGCTGTCAGTCAATAACGGGTGCGTTGAATCACGGTAACAAAAATGGCCGCCATGGGACTGGAGGTAACCCTACCACCTATTTTTTATGAACTAGAAATGTTCATTTTCGCCACAAAAATTTTTTAACTTGAATTTTAAAATTTATTTTGTACATTATATTACAAATTATTGTAGAAGTTGAAAAATTATAAGCTTTATAGCCATGTATGCCTTATTTTTTTTACAAGATAACATTTTTGTTGGTGACAGTCAGAGAGTGTCTTTAATGCTGTAAGATTGTTTTTCTTAATACATGTTATATCTATAGCAAATTTTAGGCTTAATATCTAACAGTAAACGTAGAAGTAGCTTAACATTAATACTTTTTTCAGTGTATTATGCATGAAACAAAGTTTAACTTTAATTTGATACAATACATACACTTAGGACATCAATTTCATGAGCTCAAAACAGGGAAATTCAAGTCAACCTTTTCATGAAACCTGCCTTAAGCCAAGTTTTAATTCAGTTGTCTTAGATTGTAGGCATTACTACAAGGTGATATTTGTGTTGTCGCGTTTTATATAAATTTTTTGCCTTTACTTCGTGACCAGTTTTCATTAATATAATTTTAAAATCACATTCAACTGCACACAAATTTTTAGATATATAAATGCTTTATTGAACATTTGAAAAATAGGCCTGAGACCCATAAATTTTAAGCACTTGATAATGTCTAGATCCAAACCATAGCGACTTTGAGAATATTAACAAGACTTTGGTTTTATACCTAGACTAGATCAATAGATAGAAAAAGAGAGAGAGAATAACTGTGAAAAGTAGGTAGAAGAGACAAAGTTTGGATTTAGATCAAGAGAGATAGAAAAAAATGCCTTTATCTAGATTTCTTACTGGAGAGGAGAAATAAGTTCTGGATTAATGAGGTCTGAGTTTAGATTAAACTAGATTCTAGATTCACAATCAAGAAAAAGAGAAAGGAAGGAGATGAAATTAAGAAACCAGGCTATGATCAAGAGAGAGACACACAGAGACAGAGCGAGAGGGAGTGAGAGAGAGAGAGAAGGGAAAGAGTTTTATAAATCTGAGATCGTTTGTTGGTGTTCAGAAGTAAAAAAAAATTTATTTTAGATATTGTCGCTAAAACCATTTCTAAACAGTTTTTTCCACCTAATTCATGTTGAACATGTTTTATGTGTTTAATATTAATTGGTGTAATTTCTAAGGCCTGAAAACCTTTGTAGTTGTCAAAACTTTAATTGCTATTTTCTCCCATTTCTGAAATTTCAAAAGTTCTAACCCTGCCGTCTTCAAACGGCTATAACTTCATACAGAAGTGTGATAGAGCTTTGCTATTCAATGTATTTGAAATTAGAGAAAATAAGCTTTGCTGTGATAACAATCATATTACTCCTACCAGGCAAGAACAATAGTGAAAAGTCTGATTCTTGTTCCCTTTCTTTCTAAAGCCTCTAATAGTTGTCCTTGTTTAAAATGCTGCAACAAAGACAACAAGTATACTGGGAGTGGTGACTCAGGGATGTAAATCTTTCAGATTTAAGCTGATAATCAGCTTTATTACCCTCAAATTTGGGATTGCAGCTCAATTTTTTTTGTCAATGAAATTGAGAAAAAAAATCAATGAATAATTCAACACCTGCATGCAAATATAACCTTTTGCAGTATTAAATTTAATTAAGGGCACAAATCCTGGTTCTATGGACTTTTAGAGAGTTGCCCTTGCCTATGGATTGTTCTTCTATATTTCTAGTAATGGATTCCGAAGCAACTAGTATCATGTCGTGATCGGCTATTTTATTGGCCATTTACAACCCTGGTGACTAGCAATGCGTGTGAATGCTACTTGCTGAACTGCAGGCATGCATGAATCATAGGGAGGCTAAACATATGGAGCTGCATTGCCTAGAACTTCAGGGTTCCTCTTTTCCCTTTTATTTGATTTTCTTTTGCATTTTTCTCAAAATATGTTTTTTTCCTCATACATTTTTATAAATTTATAACTCCAAAAATTGGCAATCTGATTTTGATTTTGTCAGAAGCTTTTCTTAGTGTTTTGCCAATTAAAAAACTTGTTAATTACTTTTAAGTATCGTGTAGAAAAACTTGAAAAATTTGTGTAAAATACAATTTACTTGTTATCAACAAATGCCTCTGAGATTTTTAAATTTTTATATTGATCATGAGAAAATGTAAATGGAGTTAAAAAAATGAAATCAATTAACCCAAGTTTGAGTAAAAGGGCCTAATGTATGCTATTTTTATTCTAAATAGCCACCAAAACTTACAGTTTCTATGACAACCGTGACCTGGATGTGGTGAAAATGGCTAATTTCTATGTTTTTGTACCCCAAACATTGTTTTGAAACACACAGCATGGACATTAGAGTTAGACCGGCGGAAACAAAAAATATCTTTCTTTTGTTGCACATGCCCTTGAATAAAGTTGGTATTGAGATGTCCTGTTTCTGCTCTCTGTCTACCTCCCAACCCTCACCTTTCTTAATTTCACACCCAATCATCAAGAGACATTGTACACTACAAGCAAGCAGACATGACAATGAAGATGGAAGTTGTAACACCCTTTCTTTGAACTCATTTTTTCCCTGTATTCTTTGAAATTATTGATTTTCCTAATGAATGAAAGGAAAACAAGCTTGGCTGTAGAATCAAATTTAACTTTATGATGTTTTATAATCTGCAAGTTTTAAAGTAAAGATTTGCTACAAGAAATAAGGTATAAATGCTCTAATTTAACAACTTTTGAGCCTTTTTTTTGTATTCTTTTATATGTTCTGTAGGTCCTTATATTCTATGAATATTTAAGATTTATAAAAATCCTGTTTTTGTATTTTTCAGGAATTTGTTGACTAAAGTGTAAAAGGTAGAATATCTGTTCAATTACGAAGAACTTGTAATTATCAAACCAAAATGTCTTCTCCAAACAAGTGTTCAACACGGCTGTCAAAGTTGGAAAAAAGTCAAAATCAAAAGCCTTCAGACAAAAAGCCTGGTAATGTTTTAATTGCTTTAAATAATGAACATATTGCTTCAATATTAGTTAAACTTAACTTTTATTGTGCAAAAGTAAATGCTTTGTAGTATATGATGTGCAGCCAGTCAAAATCAGGCATCTGTCAAAATTGCTCATTTTCAAAAGGACCTAAACAGGGGTTTACTAATCCGCTTTACTTTTTGTGTCTGTTCCATTGCCAATTGTAGTCAAGCAATATCTTGGGCGATACATTAGATAAGGTTCTAGGATTACCACAGTAAAGTAAAAAAAGTACTAGCTTTCCTATAGATTAAGTTATACTTGAAGTGATTTTTTTAAAGAAGCCTAGTTTTGCCTGACTGCTCCTCATTTGTTTTTAGAAAATCTTAGATTATTCTTGTGAGAGTAAAAAAAGTCTTGATTAATCCAACTTTCACTTTGAACAGCTTTCAAGTTTCATGCAGATCTAACTCTAAAAATAAGCCTTATGTTTTTTCAAATTCATATAATTTATTTAAATCATATTTTTTCAATATCTGGGGTTTTGTGCTTTAGCTCTCGATCATATTTTTGGTATTTGTTGAAATTTCTTTTTTTGTTGCTTCCATTCAATAAGAACTGTCATAAACTGGTCAATGTTTGTGCTTCAGCTGTGAAAATTAAACATTTAAATATTGTTTCATGTGTCTGGCTGTCGAACACACCATTTGTGAACAATCCAACCTGTAAACTAAAAGCTTGAGGTTGCAGGACTGAGCCAGTTTATATTCATTCTATTTTTAGGAAAATTTGAATTTATTACAAGGTTGATAAATAGTGAAGAAATTCTGATTTGTTTGTTTTGGGCTACTGAAGAGACTCAAAAAACGTTGTTTTGAACAAACTTGTAGAAATTTTTTGAAGCAGTTCGTTAGATCAAAGTGCATTGTATTTATTTAGATTTTTAATTTCCTCCTGTGAAATGTATTAAGTATTCTGTAATTAAAAAACTATCAATAGTATCATGCTAACAAGAGCAATCTTAAATTTACTCATTATTTTTTTTTTGCATTTTGAACTTTCATACGTCTTTAAGAAATACTCAAGAGAAAAGAACTGATTGTATTTATAAATACACTGATAGATTCAGACTTCAGTACAATCTCAACTACTAAAAAGGAATCAATGTTTCAGTTAACCTTAGAATGCTAATAATTCAGTCAGTGCAAAGACAAATGGTCACAATAACAAAGACCATACTACTGTTATTCAGGGACTAATGGCTTTTCAAGTTGTTATGATCACCTTAAAATTTGTGGCTTCTTTGTCAATTGAAAATGAATGTATGCAAATATATAATTTCATGTGGGTTCTTTAATTTTCTTGATCATTTTTTTTGTCGACTGATCAAATCTGAAAGACCTGTTATTATCATGATGGCTCATATCTTTTTGCCCCACCTGCCAATATGTTCTCACAAATGAGGTGAAAATTCATTTAAGTAAAGCAATTTTATCTTTTTCAATTATCTTTCTATGCAGGAGCTAAAGAAACAGATTCCTTGAAGACAGAACAGTCAGATAAAATGAAAGGAATTCAAAATGGAAAGTCTAGAACGGATGTTATAGCGTCAGCACCTGAAATTTCAACTGTCCAAAATCCATCCAGCCAAAATGATAATAGTTCTAAAAAGAATAAACTGTCAGCAGTGCTTTCCACCCCCCCAACTCCTGTGCGTCGCAGTGGAAGGGCACCAGTGCCTTCAAGCAGGTACAAAGATATGGAAGTGACCACACCAGGAGCATCTAGAAAAAGGTCTTTAGCAAGCTCATCTAAAGGTATGTATAAAAAATGGGACCTATGAAGTATAAACAAAACATTTGTGATTAATTTCAATCTCACTCATGATTAATCTTTGAATGAAAGTAAAACTTTTTTAAGCTGGTTTGCCTTCTTACCACCAAATGTAAATTCAGATTTTTTACCCTCAATGAACCCTTTAAAAAATTTTATTGCAAATCTCTAATTGCTTAAAAGAAAAATATTTCTTAAATGCAGTTTCTATCTATGTTCTGAACTATTATAATTTTAATAAATTGTGTCATCCATATTTAGAATAGAAGCATGAGAAAGTGCATTACTAGATCCTTTTTGTTGATTTTGAGGTTGTCCTGTAGGCCCCTGAATTTAATTCAATATGGAAAGTTATTGATTGTAGGTGAATCAACCTCTGTAAGTATTGGACAGTACTGATCTTGAATTTATTATATACTCAAAATTTTTAACTCAACAATTTTCAACTGTTTATTGACAATGGAAAATTTGTTGTTAGTGCAATTTTGTGGTCTTTTGTTGTATATTAAATTGACAGGGAATTCTAATTTTTATATTTGAGTAATCTTTTCTAACTTAAGGGTCTAGAATGCCTCATATTTTTGTATATTGTAGACTTTTTGGCTTTATTCTCAGAACCTGATTTGGTACCAGAACATTCTGGGAAAAGAATGAAGAAACAAAGGTATGTGTGGTATTTCTTTTTACATATTTGTTATTTGTATGTTTAATTTTTTAAGTTAAAAAAATAATTGCTTTGACAACAATAAAAGACCTGTAGAAAATGAGATTCTAAAACGCTGCAGCATGACTAGTGTCTGAATCAGTGAGTGGTTTAAGCACTAAGCTTGGATAAACAATCGATCTGTCTACAAACTTGCAATTGTCACCGATAGCTGCCATAAAGTTGTTTGTCAAGCAAGTTACATAGATGGTTCTTTGTTTCCCTTGAGAACAGTACAGCTTACTGTAGTAGACTTGAATAATATGTATATTAAAATTCCAATGATTTCCAACAGCCTTACATTAGTCTTCTTTCAAAAAAAAGATTTTTTCACATCTAAATATATTTGTGAATACACTGCATTTTATTCACCAATCATCGGAAATCTGACATAGTAGGAACAGTCCTCAAACAAAGAACCGACGGGAGCCATCCCTTTGTTTCAGATTAACCAAACAGTTATGCTCCTTGATCAAGAAAAAGTAACGCAATATTATTCAAACAGAGCCTCATATCTGTTCGCCCCACCTGCCGATATGTTCTGACAAATGCAATAACTGAGGCTAAAAAGATTGCATCTGCACTGCAGCACTCTCTGTGCAAACTATCATCCTCTTGTTCTTACAAATGTTTTCAGACCATTCTCAAGAATTGTCAGAACCTTCTCTACTCTGCCTCTGTTTATCGGTTTCTGACAATCATTGGCAAATGTGTTCCTCAAAGATTTTTTTGCCCATGGCATTGCATAAGTATTGCTGGCAATAATGGCTGTCTTTATCGTTATTCATAAGCATATTTTGCTTCCATCCCGGTCAAGGTATACTGTAGGCGTTCCAAGTTTCTTCTTCTCTCTAACAAAATCTACGACTAATTAGAAGTCTTCTTCTTCTTCTTCTTCTTCTTCTTCTTCTTCTTCTTCTTCTCTGTATGTCTGTCTGTTTCTCTGTCTCTGTCTGTCTGTCTCTCTTTTTATTTTTGTCTTTACCCTCTATCTCTTCATACAACACAAGACTAAAAAGTTTTGCTTCTTCAACCATTATTTTCAAACTAATCACTCCATAGATTATTAAAGCGAAATGGAAGCTTAGAATGCCTCCTATATGAAACCACTTTCAGTCATGGTCTGTGTCAACAGCTGCGCACCTAAACTAGTTACAGTGAACAGGTTGTTCAAATGGGTCCCCAAAGTCATTTGTTGAAATTTCTAACCTAGTCCCATAACCTGTACTGTGTATATCATCTCAAATTTAGATGACATTAAAATCGTTTGATTTTGATTTTGTAGTGGTTATGGCAATGCAATACATGGGTGTAAGCTCGCCGTGCTGGCCAATCAAACGTGCCCCATGCGCATTGCCGGCCAATCATGAAGCCACGGAATGGCTGGCAGACGACTGATTCAATTGAAATATGAAAATAACATTATTTCAATAAAATTACATAAAAGTTGCCGGCTTTGCGGGTTTCTATTGCACAGATATTATAGTATTTGGTATTGATTATACTTTAGCTATAACAATGCAATTATGCATAGACCATAAATTATTTCAGGATTGATCGCCGAAACCTATGGTTTTTCAGTCGACATTTAATGTTCCTCCTTTTCTCTGAAGCAGCCAAGTGTAGGCCTAATGCCCATGTATTCTTAGCTAGCCCAGCAATCGACCCATTGTAGTACATGTACTGTACATGTACTCAATGACGTTACTGTCATTGCAAAAATGCTAGGCCTAAGAAGTACAACGTTATTGCTCTCCACTCTCCCTCTTTTACATACACACACAGACAAAACGTTAGTTCACTCAGGTGGGCACTATAGGGTACCTTAAAAAAACAACCTAGGTCTAAGATCAAGAGATCAAATGTTTCATTGTGTCTACCAGGCCAACCTTTTTTCCAGGAAAAGTATCTCACGAAAATGAAACTGAAAATAACTCACCAAACCGTTTTCAGTCATAAGATAGATGCGGCCGACCTGCTTTCCTTTTCTCTCTGCTGTGCTTCTAGTTCTACCCTTCTTTCTCCCTATCTCCTGCTATCTTTCCTATGCCTCTTTCCTGCTGGCTTTCTCTTTCTCTGTTCATTTCTGGCAATCTCTCTCGTCTCGCTCAAAATCTCAGTTTCATAATCTTTGATGCTTCTGCTCCTCTCTGCCTCTACTCTCTAGTTCAACTTTTTGTTTGTCTTTCTCCTCAACGTATCTCTGGACAAACTTAAACCTTTATATTTATTTTTCTACTTGAATTTTCCCATCTCCTCTCTCTCTCTCTCTCTCTCTCTCTCTCTCTCTTCTTTTCTCTTAGTAGCGGGAACTGAAAGGCAAATACATGTAGCTTTTTGTAAGTTTTTAATGCGACTTTACACTTACAGGGGTGTGTTTCGTTTGAAAACATGGTTGGAGAACATCTCTGACGGGGAGGTGGCATGTAAACAATTTTGTCAGTTGATTAAGTTCTTGTGACATCCCTGGATACAAATGGCAGTGGTGGTTGTGATTTTTGTACAGAGTCACTTTGCTTTCTTTTACTTACTCTAGTTAGCTTTTGTACCTGTCTCTATCTTTGTTGTTATAATAGGTCTACTGTGATTTTGGGAAAGGGGGGGGGGGGGGAAAGTAAAAATGATATCTGTTATTAAGGTATTATATTTATTTGATCATCAATTGATCTAGTTAGACTAGTATTTCTTTCTTTTTAATCTTTCCTGGTTATTATCAATTATTATAGTGAATTACAATAAAGTGATTTATGGCCTATATGTAAAATAATTAATTATGAGTTTATGAACGAAAGTTTAGTTCCCAATTTTGGGCTTTGTGAGTGCCTTACTGCGTCATTTGCATTTGAAACTGCATACATGTCATGTATATTGTTGGTAGAGATGATTAACATTATTTTCATTATAGTTAACTGACTTTTTATACAGGAGTGAGATCCAGTCTAGACTAGGTCACTGTCAGTGTGGTTGTAGTAATAAAAATATCTAGCTATCCTGATCTAACACAGGTTATTTCAATCTAACTAAATACAAGTTCTATAATTTATACCATCTAGATCCGAGATGTAGTCAAAAGTGGATTGGTGGACTCATTTAGTATGTGTTGTAATATTCAGATCTTTATCTAATTGAGATCCACAACATAAACCTACTTAATTATTGATTGTTGTCCATATGATCAAGACGTGATCAAGACTGTCTTGATCACTAAAGTATGTTTATCTTTAATCTAGATGCACGTTAGATCTTAATCTAGGCTAGGTCTAAATTCTAATGGTTTAGACAGATCTATAACCCATATTGTCAATAGACCCTATCAAACCTAGATTTATATATAGGTAAGGATAGGCTAGCAAAGGTGTTAAATCCCAATAGATCGCAACCTCCAAGAGAGACATGGAACATTAGCAGATACAATTGCCTCTCTTGTTTTTGTTTTGTGTTTTGTTGTTTTTTTTT
>BMAT01010684.1:74126-85598 GCA_019649035.1 Elysia marginata
GCGTGGATGAACAAATCAGATGATGCAAATTGCCAACACCTCGCCCTCCTGTACTGTAATCTACTGAGTGACAGTGACAGTTGCACTGTAGGCTAGCCCTTGGCCTGTGTAGGATTGTGTGATTGGCTTTCTTCTCGTCCCGATCACGCCTCCCCTGCCCCTTTGTTTTGGTTGCAGGGGGATAGGCCTAATTCAGTAATTGCTGGACGTAAGCCTTTCTTTCATTTCACACAGATCTATACAGCATGCAAGACGTAGCCTAGACTTGTCAGAATGTTGTGATTCATCTGTTGTCAATCTCTTTAGATCTAATTCCAAGCCAGTTTGAATTCCCAAAGCCTCAAAGATTGTTAAAAAAGATATTTCACTTATCCTACTTTTGGAAATAAAGGAACAACAACATTTTCTGAGAAAAAAAAAAGGACAGACCCCCCACTCCCCCCCCCAAAAAAAAAGAGAGAGAGATAAAGATTGTTAAAACGATGTACATGTATTTCTTAATCCTACTTACCATCCACGCATGATGTTTGTAACTATAATCAAGGGAAATTACTCTGTTTTATAATTATAATTATGTATCTACTCTAAAGGGAAATAACTAGTAATTATTTTACTACTTTTCATAAGTGCACGCATCTCCTTGATGCACGTTTTTTGGGTCCCCCAAGTGCCGTGCGTTTAACCGGATACTACTGTACTATACACTGTAGTCGATTTCCTTTGGATTACATTTGCATGCTATCAGGTTTAGGAATGGCATAGTGCATTTCATGACAAAATTAAAAGACTGCAGTAATGGAAAGGCAATGATTTCCACACAGGTTACAAAGTTTAACTAAGCCTAAACTTCATGGCTATGAATTCTTTCTGGTTCTTACTAATCTTAGAAATAAAGAGTCCTTTGCAGTGAAAATAAGATGCATTATTTTTAATCATAACAAACAACACTGATGAAATGAAGAAACATGAGCCTCATAAAAGTAGACCTAATTTCTAACTCAAATAAATGGTGACACCCCAGTGGGAAAATCCAGCCTTGGAAAGAAGATGTATGTTTTATGTTTATGCAAAGAACTCAATGCATTACAAAGCTCGGGTTGTCAGATGCTATCAGTCACTCCAAGCTGTCTTTGTTGTCATCAAAATCATGGGAAACTGCACAACATATGAAGCTTCTCAAAATATTCGAAACTACTATGAGATAAAGAGTTCTTGTATATGATCTGACAGTTTTTTGACAGGTTAGTGATACAAACTTAGAAAGAGCAAAAGATAAACTCGAAAATGTGAGAGGCCTCTTACGTTGGGTGGGGCTGATAAGAGCTCTTATTTAAGGAATGGACAATAAGTTTGATTTAACGCAAAGCTACATCAAATCAATACTGGGGTTCCCACCCGGACCAACCACCACAGAAGTGCATTAAAATTACTTGAGTTTGCTTCGAAAAATCATAACTAGATCCAGAATGGCAATAAACTTCAAAATTCATAATTACATATTTAAACTATCTCCATTCTTTGCAAAGCTAGACACTAGTTCATAACTAGGGGGCCAACCTGGTAATGGTAGGGCCTTAAGTGTATTAAAATTACTTCAAATTGGTTTGAAAATATCATTACTATATTTAGCATGATGAAAAACCTCAAGATTGATAAAATATATCTTTAAATACCCTCCATTCTTTGCGGAACTACACTGGAGTTATGCACCAGGGGCCTCACCTGGCCCCAACACCAAAGGGGAGCCCCTGGTCTGAAAATCTGGCCCGTAATACTTTTGGATATATATTCTAGTCCCAAATAAACTGTAAAATCAACTTTGGAATCCAAATCCCTTGAGATAACGTGTCCAACACCTCTACATTGCTGGGTCATTCATAGATTCGAAACCTTCAATAGATCTATAAAACACTGATATATAAGGTGCAGTATATTTTATAAATCAATTATATAGTTCGATAATGGGTCCTATGTTGTAATAAAGTGACAATTACAACCGCTTTCACCTTTCCAGTCCTCCCCTCTCCCTCTCTCTTCGACGCCAATTCCAGTAAGCCACTAGCATGCGGCACTGCTTAGGGTTCTCTAAGCGACATGGAGACCAGAGCCGGGGTGTGTGTGTTTCGAATCGTCGACCCAGCAGTACATCCTACTCTATACACTAGCTCTTAAGAATTATATAGGTCATACGGTCTGAATGACTTGTATAGTCTATTCAATTCGCATGATCTTTACAGATCTTATGATCTTTATAATCCCTAAGAGCTACTGTACTGAGAAGGGTGAACTAGATCTACATGTATCTAAAATGCCATCAGAAGTGTGTGTGAGGTTAGCTTGCTTTTTTCTAGACCTCATTCATATTGCTTTTTCAGCACTCCCACTAGCTCGTGCAAAATTTATTTCTCTAATCAAGTAGTTTGACTTCTCGAGAAGAAAGTGAGTCGTAAGTTTATGCAAAAGCATATTTAAATACCTGAATAAATTAATACCACATGCTCCTGCACAATTTTACTACTTTCTGAAAATAAAATTAGCTGCTTTTCTCTAACACTAACAGTGACATATTTTTTTCAGACTTACTTTGATCGTAGCAGTAGTAGTAGTGGTAGTAGTAGTAGTAGTGGTAGTTAAGGTAGCAGTATGAGTTTTAGCAATTTCAATGACAAATCTATAGTAAGTTTGAAGGGCAAAAATGTTTTTAAGTTTATTGTAAATAACTTTTCAGTTTCTAGATCTTTAATGTTTTGAAATTTCCCATGTAGGTCTAAGCACTCAACAGCTTATCTTAATACATGTATTAGCAAAATGGATTTTTTCAACGTTATTTATAATATATCTTATGATTTTTTCCGTATTCATTACAGACTTACCGGTATATATATATATATAAGTAGAATATTATATTGTGTATCAACAACGTGTCAGTGAATTCAGAAAAAAAAACTGAACACTACTGTTAAGTCTATGGTTGCAAATGTCATCTTTAACTTATTAAACAATTATATCAGGTTTAGATGTAAAAATACAAAGAAATCTAGGGAGCAAATAAAATTGATAACAAAGAAGAAGAGAAGTCACAGATTACCGTAGACTATGTAGGCCTATAAGTTCAAAAAACAACCTAGCTCAGATAAATTGAGTTTTCAAAATATGAACATATTACATTTTAAACATGGACAGTTTTCATTTGGAATGGACTAAGGTAATTACACTTTAAATTATAAGCATGAATATATGAAAAAAAAAAAACAAGAATTCTGATCTTGATAACGCTAAGATACTGTAAGAAAGCGTGATTTTTTATGTCTTGTGTCAGACAGGAACTTTCCGCCCTAAACAGTTCTTGTTTCTCATTTCCGATAACTCAAAATTGAACATGGCCTTCACAAAATTATACATCATTACATGTAATTGTGCAATCATTTCTAAATGACTGCATATACTAAATAATTGTGACTAAAAAAAATTAATCAACCTTCTCAGTTTATAGAATTTGGTTAAAAAAAAGATGACCCATTGTATTACAGTCTAGTCCGGTTATTTAGAAGTCATTGGGATAAGAAATCATTTTTGAGTAAACCGCAATTCAAAGTGAAAGAATATAAAAAAGGAGGGAAAAGGTAGAAAATTTGCAAGGTAAACTTAGTGATTTTCTCCAAATACAGTATATGTACTTTAACAAGGCATATAAAAAGGCATTAAATTAATTTAAGATTATTTCTTTAAATTCGAGGAAGGGGAGAGGAGGAGTTATAATTGTGCATGTGCGCTTCAAATAAAAAGTTCAAAAATTTTGTATTGGAAACTCTAGTCAGGCCAGGTAGAATTTAGCCCTGCAAAGAACTGTTTACAGTGGCTGCTTACTGGTGTTTGCAATGTACCGGTAGCAGCTTTCTCTATTTGGTCATATTCTTCAAATTTGTAGAGGGTATTTAATTCTGTATTTGTCAGGATTTGAAACTTCCAAGTGATATCTTTTTTGCGACAAAATTTCAATCCACTTCTTCAAGCAATTTTTTTTAATCCATGAAACTTAGGCTAGTGCATTTCCTCTTCAAAGGATTTTGACAGGAAGAGGTCATTGTACTAATCAAATTTTTTTATTCTCTGACAGTAATTTATCGCAAGGAGATAAACCTGGAATGTGATTGCTTGCTACGTTGTACTGCAATGGACTGAAAGATGAACTTGTTGTTAAGATTGATCAAGTTGACTAAAAAGTAAAATAAAACCCCAGTTTGTTTTAGTTATTCGTATAGATTATGTAAATGATTTCATGTTAACCAACACAAGGCAGAGCTATAAGAAATGCGAGTGAGTTAGGTGATTGATGCAATAATCACTCAGTATGTACTCAAAACTCTCTTTGAGAGTCTATCAGCAAGGGTAAAATTAGTTAAATTTATTCAACTGCTGTATTTCTTATATCAATAGCAGGCTTATCAAACTTATACCATTAAAATGTTTATTTTAAGCTCTTTCTTATAGACATAACAAGTTTTGGAAAACATACTTTTGTTATTGTTTTTTTGAGCTATGAAAATTGTGTGTAAACTGTGTTGGTCTGGCCGCTGACGCGTAAAATGTAAGTTGTTTTTTTCAAAAGCTCGACACAGTGTGTCAAATATAGTCACAGCTCTAAAAATAATCCCATTAGATGCAGAAAAGGATGGCCTTTCCATTGGTGTATGGTACTAGTTTGTTGAAGCGAGGGAACATTTTTAAAATTTTTGGTTTAGACTGCAGATACTGCATTTAGTTTGTCCTGAGCAGCATTGCTGTTCATGGACCAAGCAAGGTGAGCATACAGTATTCTACTGCTGGTTCATTCATTCGAAACATTCTATATATCTACAACACACTAGTATAGGATGCAGATCACAAATGTAGATCACTACTGCCTTCTATATCGTAAACCTCAACAAGTCTTAAAAGTAGTACTAGCTCTAGATCAAGCGTATGCAAGCTGGGCTAAGAGGTGGAAATACCTCTCTCTTTTCATCACGAGTGACAGAGAGCTGCTAGCACCAGTAACAGGTGGCATGGCAATGACAACATGGGCTTCTGCAAACGCAAACGATGTGGGGGTGGGGGTTGTATGGCGACTGGTACAGTATAATAAATAAGTGTTGTATTGGAGTTGTTCGTGTCAAATCAGGGTCTTACGTCACAATCTTTTCAAAAAGTACATGGGCGATACAGGACGAGGATCAGTGTTTCAACACTTGAACATTTGGCTCTTGCAAGACAACACTAATGTCACAACCGCTCTCTCCCCCCCCACCCCCTAGTCTAGCAAGCGGTAGCTGATTGAGTCCCCTACCTGTTTACCCCTCTCTCATCCCTCCCGCACCTATGCCATCTCCAGGTAGATAGACGCAAAAGCATACAGGTATGCACCACACATCTCGAAGCATTGCATTGTTTTTCTCAGTCTGTAGGCTTAGTTAGGAAATAGTTTTTCCGTTTTGCTTTTACTTCAGTATAATTTATGTACTGGTATGGTCCAGAGCGTCCATCTTTTACTTTGAGTTATCAAATAATTTTGAATATGAGACTATGCTATTGCTAAAGAAGGTAACACACTGTAAAATTTCCCGACTTCAAAATATTTGAATATTCAAACTCTACGGATTCAAGTTATCTGCCCTTGACTGTACCTGTGATTTTGATTTTTTAAAATAAATTGATTTTCACATTTTAAAAAAATAAAAAAAATATTCTGCCGCTTTATTTGATGCAGCTGAAAACCTTGAAATCTGCATTTTTCTGTGTATTTGAGCTATGTTAATTTTCTGGCGTTCAGGATGAATTAGTAGGATGTCCCAATTTTCATCTTAAAAGGTGTTGCTGTTTCAAACAAGACATTTATTATTTTATTTTGTGAAAACATCTTAAAATTCATGTTGATTTAAAATATCAAGAAAAAGAAGAAAAAATACACCTTTAGAGGGTACTTAAAAAAAAAAAAAGAATTTCCAGGTTTCGATTCATTTACTTTAGGTCCTTAACATGTAGGCTATTTTGGAATAACACTTCTATCAGTACCAATTCAATAAAAATAAGAACAGAGCTATTTAAAAAATTTATATGAAAAGGTTAAGAAAGTCCCTGAAATCTCTCATGCAAACACCCCGAGCATGCAGACCTACTGTAAAATTAAGAATCTTTATTTTTATCTCGCCCCTTCTTGAGTTTCTCCATTAATTGATTGATCAGTGGTAGAAAAAAATGTGGTATAACCCCCAGTTCTACAAAAACTCCTATTTGATTATGATTTAAAAAAAATTAGTTGTTTATATTACCAGACTTCTTAAAAAACGAGTTTTTAAGTTTCACAATAGTTATTTGTATGAAAAGGAAAAGGGAATACTGTATAATAACAATAAATATTTAAACCATTTTATAGGTGCCGTGAACATATTTGCCCTTTCTTAAAATTGAGCATGTCTGGGCTACAAACATACAACCTGTTTTCATACCAAATTGCAGTAAAGTACGAAACATGAAAAAAAATTTTAGACTTCAGATTAATTTTTATTGTAGTCTGTAAAAAAAAAGTAACAAAACAGTGAAAAACAAGTCATGGAATACAAGATCAGCAAGTGGATTAAGATTGTAAAGATAAGATATACACTTTTTTCTTACTTCCTTTTATTTACACTTTCTAATCCCTTTCTATCGTTTACTTTTTTGTTGATTGCCTGCATATAACAATAGAAAATACATCAACCTAGGAACCACTAAAATCAAGTAAAAGTGTGTCAATAGAAGCCAGAGAAACCACCAGAAATTGGAGTAAATAATTTGTCTGTATATTTAGACTTAATGCAAATTTTTAAGTTAGCTTTTTCATTTCATGATATTTTAAGATTTCACCCTTACCCCACAATTTGCATGCATGTGAATCTAGAGTATTTCCTATAAAGAGTCAAAATGTGCCGATATAGATTTGAGAAAATCAACACTTTCTATCAGAGAGGAACAATTTGCATCCACATTATGATGTATTTTAACATTCCAAAGAGGCTGGAATTGATAAATGTAACCAGTGATAGGTTGGCGTTCAACTGATCCCCATTCTTCCATAAATCAGGACATCAGATATTGAAATAATTTTTCATTACCTTGAGGTACAGATACTTCTAATAAGATTTTCAGCCATCTTTACCTTTCTTAGTTAATCTAAAACTCCTGCAACTAGGCTCATTTTGTGGGAACTATACTGACATGATTTTTCAATAGTATTTTTAGTAGGATGTTTCTTACAAGGTTTAAAAGATCAGTTTTTACATTGAAAATCTTTGCATATTAAAGCAACTTTAGGTAAAACTCACTTACACTTTGTACTCAAACTCATGAACTGAAAAAGAAAAAGCTTTGATGTAAAAAAAAAATTAGTCTTCAAAATTTAGTGTATCTCTCTTTAGTCAAGAATAGCAGCACCCACAACACCCAAATATACACTGGAGTCCATTTAACTCAAACTCTGATAACTTGAGTTTATAAAAAATTCAAATCCATTTTTGGATCCCAACTGGTATTTTTTTCTTGGTCAACTATCCTTTAACTCAAAGTTCTGATACTTCAAACAGAATGAGCTCTACCCAAGATTTTGGCTTAAGTGGACTGCACAGTTATACAAAACTCATACAACATAAAAGAGATTTTAATAAATAAAAATCAACAAACTAATGATGACCCTGGAACTTTCAGAAAATGCAGCAAATATATTTTTGCTCATTTATTTGCTTGAAAAGCAAAGCCTCATCATATTCGGGAGGACCAAAATTTCAGTCACAGTCAAGTCCAGATGTTTCAAACCCCATGGGAAAAAAGTGTAACTTTGAATTTTCAACGTTTTGAATTTTACTAAAGTCTAAGATAGGTAATAAAAACATAGTTATTATTAAACAAGTATTCAACTGTACAAATAACGAGACTACTGATAAAAAGTGTTGTTCATTTACACTATTTAAATTATCTTTAAACTTCATGCATGCAAAAACAAAATCCTGAAAGAAAAAGAGTTTTAAGTAAGTATAACAAACCAAATATTTTTCCTCTTTAAATTTTGAAATAAAGGCATACATCTGAGAAAAGCATTAAACTCATATAATCCCTTGCTTTAATATTTTAAAAGTAAACTTAGATGGACTCAACTTTGAATAGAGAGGAAAAAAATGTATGCAGCGATAACAAAATATCTATTATGATATAGCTCACAGCCAATAACATAGCAGCATAAGCTTAATTATTAAAAAAAAACATGCTAAATATATTTAACAACAATAAATAATTATACAGGACTGACAATGTATAAAAAATTATTTGTAAGGTCATAACGACAATGAAATCACCAGACATCTTTATTTGAAAAAAAGGCGAACAAGGGGGTAATGAGCTGCACAAAATACATTTCAATACATGGAAAAACTTAAACTTAACAAAAAAAACCCAGAAAGCACTGATTTTTTAGCTGCTTCAAAAAAAAATTTCTGCAAAGACTTTTAGACCATTTATAATATATATTATTAAATTATATCATTGTTTATGTAAAAAAATAATCATCTTATAATGGTTGCTATAACAACAAGATGTCCATCTAGAAATATTAGAGTATGTTAAAACTTTGGAAATAACTGGTTTTGCCTGTAATCATTTATCTTTAATGTAATAATTTTTCATACATGAGCTAAAATATTTTTATTTCTAACCTTTTGCATATATTAAGTGGTTCTATTTACTTTAAACTAGAGACATATTTTAGTAGAGACTAGGAAACAGAGTCAATCATGACAATTGATAAAGAATATGGAATGCTGGGATGACAATTGCAAATTTCAACCCTTGATGAGGTAGCTACTGAATCTACCTTCAACCAAGTTATGATCAGCAGGCTCTTGAAGTCGGCACAATAGCATGGGTTAAATAATTACCAAATGTTTTTGATGAAAAGCCAAGGAGTTAATACAAACTTTAAAAAAATACAATTGACATCAAGACATTTAATTCTCAAATACTGGTGTATATCTATACTTTAAGAACAGTTTTCTGCAAACCAGACGCAACATACCAAAATAAATTTAGTCCATTGTTTTAATAAGAATGTGAAAATTTTAAGATGTGGTTTTCATAAAAATGTGCACTATAAATTGAGATTAAGTTACAAAGAAAACATTGCCGAACGGCCTAACATAATAAAAAATTTCAAAACCCTCCATGTAAAAATATTTTTAGCCTTTCAAGTTTCATTGTTCCAACTAAAAAAGGTTTTTGGGCCTATTAAATCTTCTTTAGGTGATGAATATTCCTACCACGGTGCGTTTTTTCATTTCATAACCGGCAGGCTTATGCTCATTTCTATAGATCGAAAAAGAAAACATAGCCATCACAAGGGAAGAAAAGAAGAATTTGTTAGCCAAACCTAGAACAAAATTGAAAACCTATGGGGACAAAGCTTTTACTTTCCAGGGCCCAGATGTTTGAAACCGTCTACCCTTGTCCATCCAACAGTTTGAATCATTATCTAGATTTAAATCAGTTCTGAAGACATACTTGTAGTAGCCTAAGCCATTATCAGAAATTTATTAGGAACCCAAAATTTACAAATTTTCTAGACAATGTTTATGCACTTCATATATCTATTTTCATTTTTCAATTGATTTTTCAAATTTTAATTGTCTATGATAATTATGTTTTCTTAACTTGTATAAAAGAAATTGTGTAATTTTTATTTTCTAAAGTGATTTGAGACTTTATTTTATTGTAAAAAGCGCTATATAAATCTAGATATTATTATCATTATTATTAAAATACAGTGGACATGTGATCAAACAATATTCTCAAGAAAATATAGTAAGTATGTGGAAGCTAAGGTTCGTTGAGAGCAAGGTCTCTTTGCAGTAGCCAAAACAAGCAAAGTGAAAAATGTCTTAACTATCTATCAACCTTGCAACCTACACATTAAAAACAATAGACAAGAAAAAATGAACAAACTTGCAAAGTGCTGCAAGTTTTTGCAATGCTATCCTTTTTTTTCCTCTAGTGTATTGAAATGTTTCCTCTTTCTCTCTGAAAGCTGCATTGTTGATAAAGTGACAAACATACCAGAAAAATAGAGAAAGAAAAGACCAATAATTACTTTTACTTTAGTTTCACTGCTTGCATTGAAACCAAGGTGGGTTTGGAATTTGTTCTAAAAAAAGTTAAATTACAAGGTTAGAAAAGAAAAAAATCTGGAACCCATTTCAATTTCTTGAGTCTGACGTTGTTCAATACAAGGTCTGGGCCATTCCCATCAGCCTTGCAGTTGGGCGTTTAACCCTTTTCCTGACAACTGGGTGTAATCCACCCGAGAGTGATGCAATTTTGCCATTTCTCCCGCATTTTTCATAATATTTTTATGAAACTTCATCTAATCCTCAAGAAGGCTATATATCTTCGATTGAAACATTCATTTTCATAAATAGAATAATTTGATGTGCACCAGGGGCGTTGGAATTTTTTTTCTACGATTCCTGACAACTGGGTGTATCACACCCGTATACCCTAATTATACAATTTTATTACAAATAAGGAAGGGGGATTTTGTTTTTTAAAGACACTAAGACAGATTTTAATCTTAGCAGAAAATTACACTTACATTTTACGATAAACTTACATGCTTCAATGTAGTATGCACATCATATTCTTTTTTTTTTTGAAAAAATACATCATTACATGTATATGGCTTTGCAGTCTTAGTTTGACAAGCAAATACCCTTCAACTTCTCAACATAAACATACATTGCTTCTATAGTCAAGTAGACAAGCTGCTGCAGATATAAATTCTGCATGGATTTCCCTCTCAAGCCAGTTCTTTGATCCTCACAAGCAGGTAAGGATTGGGATCGAGGCCATCGATCGGCCTCTGGCTCATCAGGATGATTTTTCCTGTATTGCTTCATACATATCTCGCTCTCATTCTCCCTTTTTTCACTAATTTCAAATAAAAACAGATTAGATGGCAGTGGTGAGATAGAAAAAATGGATTCAACTTTTAAGCGGAACAATGTGGCCACAGAAGCACCAAATGTTCTCCACAGACAGCTCGATGGCATCTTGCGAACAGGCTTCTGTAAAGATGGCACAGCTGATCGGTGCACTATCTGTGCAAGAGCAATTGACCTTCTAATATCGTTGCCTGTTGTCTTTGTGCGAAAGGGTGTACTCTGGATATTTCATTCTGAACTCAACTCTTGAAGCAATGTATGCCAAGCAGATTGAAGACCATAACAGTGGCCAACGTTTTGTCTTCCCTCTCCTTGTATTGAGTTGTAAAGGCATGCGCCATCTGGTCCATTGCATCAACAAAGCCTTTTGTCTTTAAAATCTCTGGTTTTTTCTTTTCCTCATTGACATCTGCTTCATTATGCATAGAGCTGAGCAGAATCACATTCTTTTGACGTTTGCTTTGGAAGGACACCA
>BMAT01010684.1:85832-103511 GCA_019649035.1 Elysia marginata
TTCAAATTGTGATAGAAGCAAGCCACTTGGTATATTATATGTTGTCCACAGGGTGCAGTTTTAAAAAAGGGTCTGAATCAAAAAAAAAATCAAAATGGCGGCCGAAAAACCAAGATGGCCGCCAACATTTTTTAATAAATTTGAATTTTCACATAGAAATATCAACATTTCTATATATGCCAAAGAAGAATAGTTAAAGAAAGTTATATTTTACAAACAATATGCAAAAATCATCCAGTTGTCAGTAGTAAGCTGATTTTTTTACTATATAAAAAGTATACGGGTGTATCGCACCACCCAGTTGTCAGGAATCTGATGCTAAATATGTTGTCAGGGAAAGGATTAAATTGATGACTGTCATTTCTCTGCAACTGGTGTAGCGCTATAGCAATATTGCTGACTTCAATTCAATTGTTTTTTCTTTACTATCAGTTTTTATCTATTTCAATATGACACCAGCTGGGTTAGAATTCATGTCAAGTGCAACTGCCCAATACATTTCTGATATTTTGAACCCCAAAGACGAAAATTTAACTTTGAATTGTCTGAAAGACTTGCTATCATACATTGTATTCAAAATATATACGAGTTTGAATTATCTGGACTCGATTTGTATACTTGTGGCAAGAAAAATGCAAATAACGTTCTGCTTTACACTCAGACATTCACAATGGAATCTACAGTGGAATTCTCACAAACGAAAATCTCATCAATTTCTCCAAAATTGAAGTACTGCAGATCTGAATTTTTTTTTACTCTTTGGCTTTGCTAGATTATAGATATGAATTTGATGAAGCTTAATTCTTTCAATTCTAAGTTTATAACGACACCTAGATAGGTTTATCTTCTGTTCCCATGCAGGTGCAGTTTCATTTCTCCAAAGCATGTAATGTATCACTTAGAGCCTATGATAAGGGCTCACTTGGCAAAGCTCTTCGTCCAATACCCACACAGAAGTTCAGAGTTCTTAAAATGAATGTCAGGCTCGCATTGAGAAATGTAAGTGCTGAAAATTATGTGCTAGTAATAAACCTGTAAAACCAAATGTGTAAAATAAATCTGATTGCACATAACATTAACTCATCAGAAATCAAAGTTTTTATCCACTAATATAGAAGCTTTTGAGTTAAGAGGTTTCTTTTTATTCATTTTTAGTCCAGACTTATGAAAGACATAAATAAGAAACTTACACAAGGAAAAAAAACCCAGCTTAGTTTTAACAAAGGCCACATAAATTTGAGTGGCTAGCTCAAGATGAAACTAAATCTAATTTATGAAAAAAGAGTCAAATACTGTGGCTTGCAAAGCTTCCGATCATGTTCACTTCATATCAGAAGGAAGAGGCAACACATTGTGATCTAAATATTATAGTCTTATAGCATTGCAACATTCCACAGGTTTTAGCAAACAGTTCTTTCTCTTAGTTGATAATCTTTAAACCACCTTAAAAACTAAGTATGGCTGAGGCCCACTGCAAACGCTTTGAAACTGTACACCCATAAGATCATCTTCAACTACAACAACAACAATAATATGAAAAAGGTAGCGTATTTCATCACAGTCCAATCATGTTCAAAATTATTAAATATTGTAATGATCATACTGTACAAATTTTTCTAAAATAAAGCAAATCAGATGACATTGCGAGAAAAAGCAACCTTCAAGGCCATAAACAAGAAGTGAAAAATACAACATCAAAAGAGAACGTGGATGGGGCAGTGCCCAACATCAGCAAGTACTTATCATTCATCTTTCTTTGGGAAACTATAATCATGTTTTTGTGAAATCCAGTAGGGAAACGATGCTTACTTGTTGCTCAAGGCATCCCTGTACTTTTTTAATGCTGTAAAATTAATAAGGAGAAAATATCGTCTTATTTCAAATTAATTTAGAAAAAAGTTTAAAATTAAAAAGCTAAAAAATCTTGTCTCTATCTTATATGAATTAACGAGAGGCCAAATTTCTTGAGAAACTTGATTAACGTCATTAAGTATTTTATTGGAGGGGTTGGCACATGCTTGTAGATCAAGTCTTGTTGCTACTGTGTGACTGCTAATGTTGGCAATACTAGTAATGGAAGACATGTCTCTCAGGCCATATCCGCTCCTTTGTTCTCAAAGCTTGAATCTGCAATGGAAAAAAAAATTCTTTAATTTCCTAAGACCTCCTCATGTTGTAATGGCTAAATTACTAAAAAGGGGACTGGTAATTTATTAGCCAAACCATTTTTAAATTTTGAACTGTAACTTAAACACCAGATTAAATAAAACAGGCGTAAGGTGCACGCCTTAGCATCTAGTAAATCTTAGTGCGCACCCAATCCTCTGAAGAAAAAAAAAAGAAAGAAAATTGAAAAGAAGGGAAAAAAAAGGTTCAGAAATATAGAACCCATATCATATTTAGGTTAAGTAAGAGAGAAAATTTAAAATAAGCATTGTAGGCAGTAGGCCCTATATAAAGAATGCAAAAATTCAGGAGGAACAAAACGACAGTAAACTAATGACAGGTTGCATGACAAAAACATGCACAATTTTTTTAAAGCTAAGACAGGCACAAATAATAGGTTTTAATTTTTAGTGATAATTTATTAGGTGTCAAACCTTAAATGGAGAAATTTCATCTTAGATGACAAAAAGACATACCTATATGTTAGAGATCTACAAGAAAAGTTGGTCCAATCTTTGAGCTAAAATTTTCAACAGAATTTCAAACGACCCATCAAATACAAAATCCACCCAACATATAAATTACGCATAATAGAAATAGCTTTGACAATCACAAACAAAAAAGAAGATATATCAATAGCATCAATTCATCATACTGCATGTTTTCCAGTACATCCTTTTTTTTCCTGTCGAAATTCACATTTAAGAAAAACATGATAAGACCATGCAAGAATAGTTCTTGCATTCATTACTTTTGTTATAATCGATACCTTAACCACAGTAAAGCTAAAAAGCAACATAAGTGTTAAGTAAATGCTACTCACTAACAAGGAATATTATTTATATTACATTAAAAGATAGTTCAAAGCTCTAATAGCATAACTTTAAAAAGATATGAAGATTTAAATCTAAGCCGCAGGTATTAACATTGCTCATCTATTTATTTTCATCAAAACTTGAAAAAGTTAAACTTACAAGCGCAGCATTCAGCAAAAGTTTTTTAAAGAAAGCATAGACCCTATAAATTCAGATGATAAGGATTAAGTGGTACATCAAGCTAAGGTCTTCACAAAAAAGGCAATACAAATTCGCAAAAAAACACAAAACAGGAACAACAAAATGCTTCAAAGCCCAGAGATGAAAATATAGAGAAGAAAGCAAGCATATCAAATCAGCAGAGACAAAATAAAAATACTCATTTGCCTTGTTGGAAAAAACGTTAAAATTACAGTTTTGCAGACAACAGAAATAGAAGCATGGTGACTTCACTTTGAACATGACATCAGTATAATGAAAATAAACACCTTAAATTCTCTTTTTGGTAATTCTGATCTTAAATTCTCTCTAGGCATTTTATTATTCATTTATTTTCTGATTTTAGTCCATCCATTTTCTTCTCCAAGCAGTTCTTTAATTCTGACTGTGGCAGTTTATTGTTCCTACTTTATAATTTGGACATAGCATCTGAAATGTTAGCCAATATAGATACCATGTTACCTAGGATATTGCTTTGCTGATGCACATGTAAACAATAAAGACGACAAAGCATTCCATCCTATTTCCTGGGTTATTTTCACCACTTTCAGTTTTGTAATAATCGCTTGAAAATATGATTCAGAGCTACTTAGAATGCACACATATGTTGAGCTGAGTCTAATAAGTGAAGAATAACCTGTAATTGCATACTATTAATGTAGACCTGGATATTTAGCAGCAGATTTTGTGAGCAGCCTGTTAAATAAATTTGTATAAAATCTGGCTTAAATCAACATGGATATTTTATATTTTTAAGTTTGTGGCTTCAGATGCTCATTTCTGTAGGGGTCTGTAGGCAAGTGCCAAGAGTAAATAGATCACTCTAGAGTTGAAGATAACTGCCCGGACATAGATCTGGTCTAGATGGATAGATCTAGAATTTAGTTGGGCTGTAATCTAGGCCACCATACTCAAAAGGCCTGTCAGTCAAACTGTAATCAAATGTGTGCATGGGAGTTCTAATGATATATCTCTTTTAATTTCTTAGTATAATTAGGGCACATGAGAACTCAACTAACGCTTTCCTGCTATGGTTGGTTGGTTGCTTGAATTTTAACGTCTCTTTTCAACTACAAGGTTATATCAGAGATGGCGCTTGGGACAACTGAAAGCGCGCTGCCACACTGAGATGTAAGGAGCGCTTGCATACACCACACACATTCACATTATTCTGACAACGGGCCGACCAGACTTAACACTAAATCCATAATACTAGGCGGATCATAAAGTCCTTGATTTGACGCGGCAGGGGATCGAACCCACACCTCCCGATCTCTGAGCGAGTGTCTTACCGCTAAGCCACAGAGCCGGTTTCCTGCTATGGGCCAGCTCAAAACAAAGTTACATACAAAATATAGGGACTAAGATATCTACTCATGTTGGAGTTTTTGGCCTGTCCTATGGCAGCCTAGGTTGTAATATAAAGATTTTAGTACTCATGTACTAGGTTTAGTCAATGTCAAAAATATATTTTTTTTTATTTTAGAACTTGCTCTTAAAACATACAATACCGTAGATTAAGGTCTGTTATTTATGGAAACATAAATGATGTGCTTGGCTCTCATTCTATGGGGGAGTTGAGGGTTTTGTTTGGTGTATTGAGGTAGGGCCTCAACAAAAACTAAGTCAATAATTTTGAAAAAAGAAATGTCGAGAGAAACAAAAGTTGAATAAAGGCTGTGTAGTTTTTACTACCAGGACATCGGGAAGCAGCAGCAAAGATTGCCCAGGTCACGTGATGAAAGTCTTGCAACGCGAACACTTTGAAAGAAGCTGTAGACCTTGCCACAGCTGTAGACTTCCCACTAAAAAGTGAAGTGCTTAAAACTAGTAAAACAGAAAATCCATTCTTTTGATTATAGTCGCATCTTCTCTTCTGTGGGGAGGTGCAATTGAGCTTATGGGACGAGCCCACTGGATCGGCATTGATTTGAGACAGCCACCTATTGTTCTCATCGATTCATGCAGTTTAACATCAACCAGTTTGGTGTTTGGGCTTCTGGTCCAGATGGAAGCACAATATTCAGCTGCATTGGAACACAGGGCAAGAGTTGACCTTTGCAGAACAGATTGTAAGGCGCCCATTGTTGTTCTTGCAAGCTTACTCATGATTCAGTTCTTTTTTGCAATCTTGTTGGCGCATCCTTCCAGATATTAGCTGTAGTGAAGTTGTCTGTCTAGAGTGACACCCAAATACTTGGGGTTGGGATCTGATGGTAATATTTTGTTTTTAACTTTAATGTTTAAAGTTTTTGATGCTTCCTATTGTTCAGATGAAATGAGGTTCACACTGATTTTGTCAAATACTTATTCCAATGTTACTTGTTCTATAGACTTGCATCATCAGTACAAAGTTACCACTTTTTGAAATTCATGTCAGAATCACCCGTCACTCAAAAAATTGTGACTTTTTTCATGTATGAATCACTCGCGACATAATGGGTTCTGTGCTGTCAACATTGTGTTCTGTAAAAATTATTTGTGTTCAAAATGTTGCTTTCAGCCCATTACATATTTCAAACAAGTTTATTCGACATAGGTTTAGTTCTGAAACATTTTATTTAATCTCGAAGCCTGACATGACATCACCCGCGACACATCACGCAACCTTTTGTCACAGGCACATATTCTTTGTTCACTTCACAAACATTTTCAAGATTTTTGAATGCTTTTGGAAGCTGCAACCCAAAACAAAAACTTAATGATATAGCTGATTACATCAGTAATTTTGAATCTATACCAAATATGACCTACAAATGGCAGGCAGCTAAGTTCCAAGATTATGCTAATTCTAACAACTTAAAACACTACTATCTCAAAGTTTGGTTACAAGCTGAGAAAAGAAAAGATCAATTTGATACATACAACAGCCACATCTTTAGCTCATTTCTAATGTTTTGCTTTTGAACAAATAAATAAACGTTTTGTATCTGTATATCATAATCATAACTAGCAAATTTCAATAGGCTAGTTTACACCTCCAAATTGAAATTGTCGATCCAGATTGTAAATGCATCATCTGCTGTCTTTACAGTATCATATCCTCCTTCTACTACAGTGCTGGACTATGTGGTCTGCTGTTTCCATTTCTTCTTTGCACTGTGGGCATATTGGGGAGTCCTTTAGTCGCCATTTATGAGTATATTATATAGGCAGTCCTGCTATAATTTGTAGGTAATTTGAGGCGACCCAGTATTTGTTTTTTCGCAATTTAAAGCCTTAGAGGTTCTGTATTACATCATCAATGATGGTGCCCCCTGGTGGAATATGTTGCTTTCACTCAGCTAGCCAATCTTTTGTTGCTCTCTTCTCTATGAGTTCCAACTTGTAGGGTGGCCTTCAGGATTTGAGTCTTGCTGTTGTTAGGGCATTTGTTAAAATTTTCTCGACAAGAACATTATCTGGCAAGTCCTTCATTCTTTTGATTGTTTTTTGGTTAATGTCTTCGTGTCTGATATGACCTAGTGCTATTGAGCTAATGACCGGAAGCCACTAAAAAAGTGATGATGTTATATAGCCTGTTATTATTTCCACGGTCTCTCTCAATTTTACATAAATAAGGTCTGTGGGAGAACTCGTGGTCCATTTAGAGGCACAGTATTCCGCTAAACTTTGGTAGAGGGCAAGGGCTGATATTGGGAGTACTGTTTGAGATATTCCCCAAGATTTCCTGCTAATTTTCTAAAAAGGCGATTCCTTTATAGATTTTTAACAAAGACAGAAAGCGGACATAAATTGTTGGTTTGACCCTAACAGGAAAAAAATCTTCGTTAGGATACAAACGATTTCAGATTTATTTTTCAAATCAGCTAATGATTTTCCCCAAATGAATATAAATAGACTGACAAATCATGTCCTCTTATCTCGATTGGCCGGCATGCCGGCACTCTAGCACCCATGCATTGAATAGAGGAAAAGATATCATCCTTCATAATGACAGTAAAACGTAAGAACAAAAGCAAGCCTTGAAAATGTAGTTGTAAAACCTGGTAAAATAACAAAAGCAAGTGGACTCATGCCATGATATTGGGTGCATCATCTCTCTAACACCTTTTACTTGTCCTTGTTCATGCTCGACAAGACTATGTTAAAAGATCTACGTACCTGGATAATAATGTCATTGGGCATCAACTTAAAAATTATAAACAAAAAAATACAACAGATAAATGAATTAAACAAAAACAATACACAGAAGGACTTGAAAGAAAGTCTTAACAAATAAAAAGACTAAATCGAAAACATAACATTATTATATTTTTTAAAAATTTCACGTGAAAAATTGGCCAGAGTTTTTAAAAATTAAAAGCACAAGATTTTCTGCCACTCATATGCCACAGATTCTCATATTGCTTGCAAGCAAAGCAGAGATCGCTTGATAATCTACTGGCCTCAGTCATAAGCAGAAAAAAAATATAATTCAAACATTGAAAGACCAATACTGGAAATAGGACAGTTAGCCTTAATAAAATCAATGAAAACAAATCAATAAAAACAGTATTGTCCACATAATTCAAACCCGATATAATTTGAACTTTTGTTTAATTCAAAGCATATTCAGATTACCAATTTTCTTTCTCTTTTGTAAAGGTAGGGGGTCTTGAAACCCCATATTGGATAATTTAAAGCTTTTGTTCCCCAGGGGGTTGAAATATCTGAACTGGACTATAGCAACAGGTGAACAAAAATGAAAAATTGTGTATAATTTTTATGTTTGCTTACAAAAAATCTATATCAGATTCTGCAACAAGGAAGAACAATGTATTTTGATCTATGAAAGAATATGCTACAGAATGCAAATTGATGAATAGTATAATATCATTCCAAATATAAAGACTTGAGTTTTGCAACCAATCTCAACGTCTAACAAAAAGAGTGGAATATTTTCTGTAGAATTATTTTTTCAGACTTCTATATCAAACTCACTAAGGCAGGTCACAAGACGCAGATATAAAGCTGTTAAAACGTAAATAATATAAAATTAAAAGCTTGCTTACATGTACAATGTGATGATAACAGGCCCTACCTAATGAACTAGAAAAAAAAATTACAGATAAGAAAGGAACATGCTCATCAATTAAAACATGATCTCTCTTCTTGTAAAATCACACATTCATGCATCTGCGAAAGGTTGAATGATGACCGTGGTGATACAAAATTGAGGAATGAATATTTAGTCCATTCCGGCTTCAAGCAGTCATCGGGAGAAGCATGAAGTGTGCTGAAGGCTAAAGCATGGGCATGATCCAACAATTTTGTGAATTTTGGGAGTTATTCCCCTTGTTAGATTCTAGCGCAGCACAGAGTGTTCCACTGTGGGACTAGATCTACCTGTAGACCTTTCTTTTCTTAGATCTATGGGATACAAAGATCTATATTTTCTTTCGGTAGATCCACCCAATGAAAGGTCACAATGGGTCATAAAAAAAATGGGGCAGGAATGAAATTTGAAACTATTGACGGTCAGAATAAGATATCATCTGTGTAATGAAGCAAGTCTGAAGCCAAAGTTATTGTTCTTAAAGACATGATTTTTATATGGTGAAAATTCAGTAAGAGCTGTGTAGCGTGTTTGAAGCCAAAATGTGCCTTACGGCCGTGTGCTTGAAGCCGGGTTGTGCTGTGTACGTTTAAAAAAGTTTCTGGTGAAATCAAGATACCCACGAAAAACTCTGTGAGATCAAATACCAACAACCATTGCAAAAATTTTATTTAGATTTTTCAGACATCTCTCAAATGTTCTCAGCTGTATCATGACAAGACTACCTCTGTAAACGTCCTTTTTTGCGATTGCCAGAGCATGCATTTGGCTCAGACATTCATTTATCAAGAAATCTGTTCATGATTGCCCAACCTGCCTTGACTTTTTAACTTACAAAAAATAACAGTGACTTTTATTGAACTGCATTAAAATTAGTTAACTACCCTCAATTGTGCAGAGGCAAAGAGCACCCTGGTAATGAAAGGGTTCCATCTCCTTTTTTTCGGCAAAGTTGAGCTACACAAATCTACTTCTACAGACTTGCCATTCACTAAATGGAAAATCACCAAGATTGAGACAAAAAAAATCTGTACTCAGGGAAAAAAAATCTGTATGGGAATGTCCCAGTAATCACAAATTCTGGCATTTATAAAGATATTTAGTTATCAGGCACTAGCAATGCAGTTGCACCATGAATTTAATTGTTTCAAAAAAAGGATAGTAAATCATAGTAAATGTACTACCAAACTGCATGCAATACCATGGTACAATACTTTGACTATAACTAGTATATCTTCCAGATTATTTAAAAGTAATCTAAAACTTGGAAGTTATCTCCATGAACTTTAGCTCACTGAGTTGTAGTTGCCCAACAGTAAAAAATATGTATTTTAGAAAAAAATCAGAAAAACCCATATTTTCTGATATTTAACGGCATAAAATCTGTATAATACTGATCAAGTCTGTATAAATGGCAGGTCTGCTTTCACAAGTTTTCTTTGGTATGTTAAAGAATTGAGATGACCTGATCTTTCTTTACGTGGTTTTCAACACATTAAAACATTTTATTTATCAGCAGAACTGTGCTGTATTAAAACTTTGAAGTCGATTTCTCAAAACTATGCCCAGTAGAGATAGAGCCTTGTCATTCTCACGGCATAAAGCAGATGGATAAAATACAAAATAAAGGTTTTGTTTTCTTAGTGAAAATAAAAAAATGCCAGCCCGGTAAGAGTGACTTAGCCTGGTTATTTCAATTGTAAGCAGTTTTTTTTTCATAAGGCCCTAACAAGAAAGCGAATTATTCACATTTTTCATATATAAATACATTGAAAAAAAAATACCTTGATCTCCTTCTTCCATCCACCGTTGACGCTGGCCTAGGAGGCCATCTGAGTCAAGGTCAACAGTGCGTGTTGGAAATGTAACTCCATCACCCAAACTGGAGAAAGATAAAATAAATCAATGCAATTTAAATTGTTTGCCTTTACATTTTTAAAACAAGGCACACACCAAGGCATTACAACTTTTCAAACATTAATTATATTATTTGTATTTCTTTCACATGCAACAGCTTGTTAGAGAGACATTTTAGCTCTGCTCAGGATCCATTTACACTATCCCTCGCAACAACAAAAAAAAAAATCAGGAGCCAAAGCAAAACAATCATTGAAACGAAAGGTGAATGATATTTTTTTTTTCTTAACACCATAATACACTCTTGAAGAGAAAATAAAGCAGTTACTGCAACTCAGTTTTGGTATTGGGGCTGAAAGTTTGGTTTTGAATGTGATTTGGTCAGTCTTCCAACCAGTTTTGATGATAAATTCCTTTTCCTCCTGCCAGTCACAGCGTGATTATTCCCTCCAAACACATAGTATATGGCCAGTGACTCTTCTGTGCAAAAGCACAATTTTTAATGTTTTGAACAACTGTGAAAAAAAATCAATTATTATGGCTATAGACCTAAATTAAGTATTTTTGAAAAGCAAAAGTGGCTTTTTTTCACACATGCAATATTTGTTTTTACCGTAAATAAAAGATGGCTCAAAAGAAAAAAAAAGAAGGAAAAAATAAGAATCACAATTTCATACATTTATTTGCTGGTTTTTTTTTTCATAAAAAACCTCAAGAGAAAAGCAGAAAAAAATATTTTACTTCAGTATACTCCGCTCTCTTTGTGACAATCACCATCAATCACCATTTTGAGACATGACAATGACTCATTTAAACAAAGCCAAACAATTATCAATCTAAATAGTCTAATAAATAAAAATATACAAAGATCTTAGGTATTGTGAGCATTTAGTTTCCCATGTGAATAAAATTTTAGGCATTACTAAGTACAAAGATCTTAATTCCGTGCGAATTTATGAGATCGTTCAAGTAACATGGGCTGACTCATTTAACTGAGAGGGGTGATAATTTGCTGTACCCCGTTCAAGCCCAAGGTTAGAGGCCTACTTTTCCATTCTGCAGACGGTCAAAAACAGTAAAACTTTAATGGAAAAACATTTTGTATGAAAATTTTGTTTTTATTATAGATCTATGTCACAATTTCAAAAGGCAAAAACAGCTATTTTAGGCTCAATTGGACTGTATGTTTAAGAAATCTTTTGCTTCCATTAAGTTTATTTTACCTGCATAAATCTGAACTATACAAGAATGAAAGGCTCTTATCATATTGGTTATGACACCCTTATCTCTTGATGTTTTCTTTATCTCTTCTTATCACTATTTTTGGAAATCCTTAGTTGCTTCAATGAAAAGTCATTTTTCTCAAAGAGATTTAAAGCTTAAGAACACTAGCAATAAAAACGTCAATATTCTTTACTTGCGAAGAAAAAAAGAAAACTTTGTGGGATTTTTGTGCATTTCAATAGCATGACACTATAACAGGAATGGAGAAACTTCCTCTTATGAAATTGACACTTTGTAAAAAATACTTGTAAAACTTTGAAAAATAAAGCCAACTGTAGTTTAACATAAACTATTCTACCAAGATGCCTAGAGAAAAAAAATTATTGCAAGTACAATGTCATTCTAAGTTTATGGATCAACTGATAAGCACCTTCATTCATTGACAATTTGTATACAAAGATACCATAAACTAAACTTTGCAGTTCAACCAAACGAACTGACAGGTTTGAGGACAATAATATTTTTGATCAGGTTAACCCAGAAAATTTATGTGGAAAAACACAAATTTTCAGTTATAAAAAAACGGGAAAGTTTACTTGCAGTTGGAAACACTTTGTCCTTTCATCACAAATAGTATTTAGTCACAATTTTGTGTAGGCCTACATGCAGCTACGATAATTTGATTATTCAAAACACAGGTGGGACTCCTAGAAATTAAAGGAAGTTTAAAAAATTACAAATCAAGAAAAAGCCAAGGTAAAAAAGGAAATTAAAGAATGCATATACCATAAGAATTTATTTTATTTTTATTTTTACCAATTGGTGCTTTTGGGCAAAAAGATGTATACATCTGTATTTTGATAAAATCTATAAAAATTAAAATCCTGTGCAGGTACAGAATTTACAAAAAATATCTTAATCTGATAAAAAGGAAAAAACTTTACAACCACTTCACCACCTGCAATGTATAGCAGATAGAACGTAAAAGAAAAACCTAATGACTAAGTAAATGCATCAACCTAAACAGTAAATCTATAGACATAAAGTACAAAAAAACCTCGAAGTGAAGTAAGATGTATGCATGTTATGAAATGCACACACACAAAAAAATAATACTAACGTTATTACAACAAACCTGCATCAAATAAGATAAAAAGCAAAGAAATGGAAAGAAAAATTAGGAGCATTATTTAGTCATAAAGAAGAATCGCAGTCAACAAGCTTGTGGCAAAATTTTATTGATGATGTAAAGAAATCAAGAGAACAAAAGATCACTGCATTCCATTTTTTGTGTGCAAAAGCAAAAATGAAGACAAGAGCTCAAATAAATGTAAGCATTAAGAAATAATTTCACTCAATGCACTGCCTGAATTGAAAAGGATCAAATTGAAAAGGACATGCAAATGTAATAAAGAAGTAGACACCACCAGAGAAACTTTAAAATCTACTGAGCAGGAATACAAACCAATACAATGAATAAACCATTTATAGCATTTTCATATTTGATTTCCTTCATATTAATGCTTGCTATATGCCAAAGAAATGTAAACAATGCTGCATGAAGGAGAGCAATTGATGTTCACACACTGAACTGTATTTGAACGAAAGGTGGCCTATTTGTAATCATATTTAAGGAGAATTAAGGGATGTTTTTTCAAGGTATGTGCAACATTTTACAAGATGTATGCTTAAAAGGTTGTAGAGAGTACAGCAGCAGGGGAAAAAAAATTATATTTGTTGATTTCTGCAGTAAGAATGTAAAAATAAAGTATAGACTGGTATGAGAGGAAAACTAATTGAGAATCAAGGCAGATAAAAGAATATTCTAGTAAAAAAATTGATTTAAAAGTTAGAAGCATACAAACTTTTGTTCTGATCTGGGCGTAGTTCCCATGGTGTTATAGTTGATAGAAGGCTGCAAGCGAGAGGGAAACCTGACACCATCCCCGTGGCTGCAGAACAGCAGAGCAAAGACATTTTGTCACCACGACAGAAGAGAGAATATGCACAGTAATCTTTTTGCTTAATCTTTCCTAATATGAAAATTTGCCAAATTTCAATTTTCTTTTATTTGGTTCTAACAGATATATGCAATGATTTTCCAGGTGAAATATGGCACTGCTTGTAATTCAGAACTTTCAAACTTGTACTGGGAAACCAGATACAGCTTCAACAAAGCAACCTTTTCTCTTTTCAATGGAAAACTTTTTACTCATAAAAAACAAGGGGTAAATCCAAAACAGCTATGCAAGCAGGAGTATATCAAGGAAAAAGCCAAATACACTTAATGGAAAGAACATAAGAGAACACAGGGAGAGTTATCAATACGGAGTACAGTGCACTGTAACTAGCTTATGCTTTCTTATTAGTGATGCATCTCAATAAAAATGTCTGCTTTTAAATTTTCAACATTCCAGAATGCCTGCAGCCAATACAATTAACATCAGTTGGGTGTCTGAAGCCTGGGTAAAACATCCTTGTTGACAAGGCAGTATGCAACTGAATTTTTTATTCTTTTGATTTCTATTTTTAGATTTCTAAAGATGTACAGCTCCACAGGTTTCATCAGCATAAAACTATAGATTTAGATTCCATTTATAGCCTGTGAAATAATAAAACTTCAACATCTCAAAAATTTAAATTTGTGCCTCAATAAGAATTTAGAGCTTTTGGTGTTCCCTTTAAGGTTAACAGAATTTAGATTATGACCTTAGTCAATGTCTGTTAATCACAAAATCTCCAAATGCATCATAACCTACCATGGACACCACCTGGGTTCAGTTTCACTAGTCTAGATCAAGACAGGTTTCTCTACTATATTTCAATGAAATATTACAATTTGAAGTAAACATGATTTTCTTAGGTGTTAACTGTATTCAATTTCAACTTGCAAGAAAGGAAATTTGAATTGATGTAGACTTAAATGATCTAGATCCAGATGAAAAGCAGTGAGTTTATCTCAGGGTTACAGTGGATGGATAAGTAAATCTGTTAGCCTTTATATGTCTCAAGGGAAGCAGATACATCAGATTATGTATCAAAGGATCTAGTGGATGCCAAGATGAAGGATAAAATATAAAAAGGTGAGCAAATATGCTAATCACTCATTAGAATTTATATTTTATGGACAAAATATGCACAAAACAAAATAAGAACATTCGAATGTTTTGCCTATAAGCTACATCAGTAGCAATAGTTATAGAAATGAAATTAACAAAGGTGACAGAATATTTACAGATTCAAAGACAATGCCATATGAATACATAAAGAATGGGATTACCCGCTTCCTCTATACAAGGACCTTTGTGAAAATTTTAGACACAGTAATTTAGAACACATGTACTGATGTAGAAGTGTTTTAACCTAATGGGAAGTGAAGAAGACAGAAATAGTAGGAATAGAGAATAGGCTCCTTTAAAAAAAACCTGATGGTGAGGAGAATGGCCAAATTTAGGATCAACAGATATTAATTGCAGCGTATGGAAATAAAAATTGTTCTCAGGTGTTCAAACCATGCAAATCCGTTGCGCCGGGTTTGTGGATCCAATGGATTTCTTTATTAAAAAAGCTGATGTCTGAGGGGTAGATATTTGGCATCGAATCACTAGATAAATTATTAACCCATGCCAACAACTTTTACCGCACTGTTAATCTTAAATTCACCACTGAAATCTCTCCCTCAAGAATTCCCTTCTTTGATGCTATGATCACCTGCTAGAACAGCACACTTGAAACAGACCTCTCTAAACTTACAGACATTTTCAATTACATACATTGAGGTTTACGTTACCTATACAATACCAAAAAAAATCATACGGTTACCTTGTACCTAAGCCTTTTGCCATACCAGGATTTGCTTGATAGAAGAAGCCCTTACCACCTATAATCAACTCTATGAAATCGAGGATTCTCATAAAAACAGATAGAGCTCACCATCTAGACTACAACAAGCATTTCAAAGATACAAAACCAGTGCCTCCAAATTACAGAGATTTCCCTTCAGCCTGCACTGCCTGACATCTCTCCTTAAAACATAGATCCCTCATCTTACATTCAATATATGCATAAAAGTAAACCAGACTTTCCTAAGATAACATTTTGTAGAGGCACCTATATGAGAACATACCAAGTCCCTTCTCAGTACCTTATGACTTCAAATCCTGCAGTGACACATTCCTGTTACTATGTTTCAAGCTTTTTTTCAAGATTGCGGGAGCTGATGTAGTTTTGAAATGAAGCTGCAGCCTAGACTTATTTACGTTACTTATTTAGTTAAAAGCCCTTGTTAAGAATGCATTGCAAGCCTAAAAACTTGAATGGTTTAATTATGGACAGAACTTAAATGGGGCCATTATCAGTATGTAAATCCATTTGTTACAATGACCGTTCAGTTGATTAGGCTTTTCATTTTTTTTTGGCTTTGTCATAATACTTAATTATCAATTTTGACCTGCTGGTGAAAAAGAAGGAAATTCTGAAGGATCTTTTTTGCTGACACCATAAAAAAAATGAAGAAATTAATGAAGGTAGTAAAGTTTACTTTACTACTCTAAAATTTCAAATGTGTTGCACAAATGACGACTGTGTAAACTCTGTAAGTGTGTGTGTGTGTGTGCTGCCCAGAGTCTCTGAGTGAAATAAGGTCCCATGCTTTATATGGGCACTGGCACAAGTTGAGTATGCCAGTAGCCACAACAGGGAGGGAATAATAAACAACTACAAAAAAAAAAGAAAGCATGACCCCTGCATTGTTTGAAAACAATACGTATGAAAAAATCAGTACATTTTTTAAAAAATCAGTCACTCATAAATGACAGCAAATATTTGTTTCTATAAAAAAAAAATTAGTACAGATATGTTTGTATGAATGGGGTATGAGAGATAAAAAAAAACAACAACAAATTAACACAAAATAGAATAAAGAAAATCTTGTCAAACGCTAGATCTTAAATGATAAAGGCATAAATCTCAATCAGATGTACAGTAAAAGATCACTATTGTCCAAGAGGAAGCTGGTTTGAGATATATTTTTAGTTGATTCTCTTTTCCTAACGTGACCAGATGCAAAATAAAACAAAAAATAAAAAAACGCCAGACAAAATAATGCATAATAATAATGGAAGCTGTTAAAACGCTCTAACAAATTTTGGACTTTGCCATACCTTTGGTATTCTTAAGTGGTTTTAAGATGGAGCCTTTATTCTACAATGATTTCTTACCACCATAAGGTTTTACCAACTCCACTCCATGAATAAGTAGACCAAAATGCAGCATGGTCTGACCATGTGATCAACTTAGAGCATAAGAGAGAACTCCTCCTCCTCCCAGGAAAACAAAGGATAGGTTCAAGCACTACTCAAGAATGTTAGTTTTCAGAAAGTTAAGAGATACAGGGACAGATATAGTGCAGAAATAGGAGCAAAGTCGACTACAAGTAATTCAAGCCATGAAAAGAATACACATGGAAGTTAGAAAAAAATTGCTCATTTAATAATGCCTACCCCAACAAACAAATACATGGTATAAAAGTGCAGAGGAGAAAAAAAAAACAACTTAATAACAAAAATCGCAAATTTGTAATAAAAAATGCTTTTGCAATTCATCTGGCCTGCTTACCTTGTAAAAACAGGCAAAAACCAGCTTAGTCTGTTGTCCCCAAATACTTCTGCAAAGTTTGCACCTGTTCCTAAACTAAAACCATCTTTATCTGGTCCTGTTTGAAATACTGGTGCTCGGAATGATTCTGCAGAGAAATCCAAATTTTTTTTCTTGTGAAGAAAAGCCTGATAAAATATGCCCTCTTCTGATATGAAATTCATTCTTAAATTGTAAGCATCATGATTTAGGGATAAAATCATGCACTGATTTGTCTTTGTAAAAAATTGCACTGATAATTATGTATAAATTGCTTTTTAGATAATTTTAAAAGACATCAAGGGTGAGTGGGGGCGGGGGATGAGTCTTTCAGATGAAAATGTCAACAAATGAAAGAAAAATAATAATGCTGATCATTTAAAATGCGGACAATCCCCCTACAGGTTCACTTAGTCAAGCATACAGTGGAATCTGGATAAATTCAACACCTCAGGATCAAAAAAAGTGTTGACTTTTGCCATTTTAATGAGGGTGGGGGGGTGCAACATATGTGTAAGAACTAGATAAATTTAACGAGCGCAGCATAACCCTTTTGGAAGGTACTCTGAGGAATGATGAAGGCTAGCTTAGCCTAGATGTAAATGCAGGGATAGAATGCGTAGGTGTGTGCACATGAACACTGTGTTTGCACTGGTTTGGCAAGGCGGGAGGAGTGGAAGAACCATCAGTGAACTGCACTAATCAGCACCTGTCACTGTCTTCTGT
>BMAT01010684.1:121395-134040 GCA_019649035.1 Elysia marginata
GCGCGAACTGGCCCCACCCTTTAAACTTAAAATGAGGATGGCCCTCATAATCTCATTATAATAATTAATTTTCAAAAAGGATTAAGAAAGATTGTTTTCCACCTCTGATCTTAACAATACCGCTGATAAAACATATTCTTTTGTGCGAAAAGTTAATGCTTTGCGTTCAATAAATTGGCGGTTACGCAGCGCTTAAGCAAATCAGAAGCAAAAAAAAAGAAATACCGTACTGATATAGATGTTGTAAAGAAATTAACTACAATCATAATGTGTTGAAAATGATCATAAAAACTTTTACAGTTTCGGCTTTTAATAAAAGTATACATATGTTTTTGTTTTAACTAGTACACATAGTTTGTCCTTACAAGCAAGCAATCATACACACACATAAATTTTATTTTTTAATTTGTCAACAGCGTTTTTAGGTTTACCACACTCTGTAGCCTATCTTACAAACCAATCATAACTTTTTCAAGTTGCAAAAAAAATGGAGAGAAAAGAAAAAGAGCCGAACTTGTATCAGAGTTGGAAAAGAAAAAGGAAACGGCGTAGCTGAAATAAATTTATCAAAATGTGAGCGCTTCTCCTACCTCCCTCCCAACCCCTGATTAAGAAGCGTCTCTATTGAAAGTCACCATCAACCTTTCACATACCGCGCGCCATGCGACGAGACATTAGGGTGATGGCGGTGATGATGATGTGAATGATAGTGATGGTGATGTTAATAATTATATTAATAATGAGAACAATAATAATATTAGTAATAACAGTAATAATAATAATAATAAAAATAATAATAATGATAATAATAAAAATATCGATTATGATGATAATGATCCTGAAAATATTAATAATAATGAAAGCACGCTTGTTGCAGCAAAATAATAGTAGTAGCTTTTCTTTTTTCAAGACAAAACCAAGATGACGTAGCTATAACAAGAACTTAGCTTAACATGAAACCATCAACAGCAGTCGAAAGATTATGATGAGAAGAAATCTGCTTCTGATATTATTAGTAGTAATAGCGTAAAAGGAATCGATCAAAATAATGTCTAGAAGAAGGAGAAGAAGACCAAGTATAAGAATAATTATGATAACAATAATAAAAAATATTTTATTGTTATAATAATAATGATGATAATAATTTAATGATAATAATAATAATAAAAAGAAGAAGAAGAAGAACAACAACAACAACAACAAAAACAAGAATAAGAAGAAAAAGAGCAACCGTAGTACCACCACTACTGTTATTGTTAATGGTGATGTGGTATTCATTGCCTACTCATGCAAATAAAAAAAAATAGTAATAATGACAATTTTTATCATAGTGTTAGTAATTACTAGGCGCTTATACAGCAATGTAATTGTAACTTTTTTAAAGATAAGGAACATATTGGAATAATAAAAGGCATTTGTGCAACAATATATATGTAGAAGTAAGTCTATATTACTTTTACCATTAATATCTTTCGAAAAGTAATATTCGTAATGATATCGTACCGTCACTGAAACAATTTAGCTGATCTGCCGCTGTTAATGTAGTCATCATCCTCCCCATGCACAAAATATGTTTATACAATTTATCGATGCTGTTTTAGATCCACATAGATAAATCTAGAATTGAAAATAGTCAGTGCAAAATTTATTAAGTTTAAGTCGAGGGATTCCTGGTGATTTCAAGTGGTTCCTAGTGGTTCCCATAGTTATTGCAAGTGATTCCTAGTGATTCCTAGTGATTCCAAGTGATTCCTAGAGTAATTCAAAGTGATTCCTAGTGATTCCTACTCCTAGAGTGATTCCTAGTAATTTTCAGTGATTCCTAGTGATTCCAAGTGATTCCTAGAGTAATTGCTGGTGATTCCTAGTGATTCCAAGTGATTCCCAATAATTTTCAGTGATTCCTAGTGATTCCAAGTGATTCTTAGTGATTCCTAGAGTAATTGCTGGTGATTCCTAGTAATTCCAAGGGATTCCTAATGATTCCTCGAGTGAATCTGAGTGATTCCTAGTAATTTTCAGTGATTCCTAGTGATTCCAAGTGATTCCTAGAGTAATTGCTGGTGATTCCTAGTGATTCCAAGTGATTCCCAATAATTTTCAGTGATTCCAAGTGATTCCTAGAGTAATTGGTGGTGATTCCCAGTGATTCCAAGTGATTCCTGGTGATTCCAAGTGATTCCTAATGATTTCGAGAAAAAGTTGCACCCCTTTTCCAGGAGTTTTCAAGGACTATTTCCCCAATTACAGGACCACCAACCCACCTATAGCCAGGATAGTTTTTTCAAGAGACTGAAATTATTCATTGTAAAAAGTGGGTGGATTGATGGTTCATACACCCCAGAAATTTAGAAATTATCTAAACTGCATGGTAAAATACTAAAAAGGTTATATCTGATTTAAATTTAGGATTTTTCCTTCGGCTTTGCATTAGGCCTAGATTCTAGATGCCTAAGATATAATTTGCAATGAATTTTTTTCATTGTAAGAAACAATACTGAAGAAATGAAGTGAAAGGTAGGCCCTAATTTCTAATTTCTTATGAAAATACATAGATCTAATAATAATATTAATAATTTAATAATAATAATAGGCCTATAGATTATTTATAAAGCGTCAAGAACTAATCTAGATCTAGTGGCACCCCCGTGCGAAAATCCTGCTTCGCTCTTTTTTAACACATTATTATTAGTCTTAAAATGTAGAATTGTACTTTGTAGATCTAGATCTAGATCTAGTGCATCAAGAAATAGATTCTAAATAATAATTGGCAAAACTTGCCAAAAGACTATTTCACCATCATCATCAGGTGCCATGCCTGGAGCAGGCATTGAGGGTCATAGTTTTCCAAATCTGTCGCTCACAAGAGGACCTCAAGAACTGGCTTCTTGTATGCTGCTCCAGGTTTGCCCAGGTGTTTAGACTGTCGACATTATAAGTTGTTCTTTGGCGTCCACTGCTTTTCTTTCCATTGATCTTCCCTGTCATTGCAAGATGCTCAATCCCTCAAGCTCTGTAGATATGGCCTGTGAACTTCATTTGTCTTCTTCTGATTGTACTGTAAAGTGATCTTCCTGTATTTGCCATATCAAGTACCTCGTCGTTGATCTTCTTATCTTTCCACGACACTTTTAATATTCTCCTAATAAACCACATCTCTGCCGCTTCTATTTTTTCTTAAGACTTGAGTGTTGTTCATTGTCCAGCATTCGCAGCCATATAAAAGACTATTTACTTCGTACAAAACATGTAATACTTACGAATACACATTTGAATGACATAGGCATAGTATGACCAGGCGATTATTGCTGAAATAAAGACCACAGGGGTCCATTTCACTGTCCGACAACACATAACACAGCACCGAGGCGGTGCCATCTTGTGTTTTTTTATGGGAAAAACAAACTAGTTCCTATAAATAGAATTTGATCGGGACTAATGTCTGTGGCTCTACGTCAAGACCTTTTGTGATATAAAAATAAATTATCACCTAATTAAAAGGATTGATGACTAAGTGCTTATTTCTAAGATTTCAAACGGCAGTTTTAATAGAAAAAACTGTTCAAAAGCATAATATATTTTATGTATTGAAATAAAAATTAATATTCTGAATTAGTTCAGCAGTGTACCACCCCAGCAACACTATTGTGTACAGTATGGCGGCGATCGAATTAATTGTGAAGTGACCTGCGTTGCGCCTTTACTAGATCTAAAGCTGAAGGAAGCATTATGGAATTGAATGGAGCATAGCAAATCAAATGAGATGTAAGCACACTTGGATTTTGAATATATTTAACATACATCAAAATCGGATTTTATATGTAGACATAGATTTAGATCTAGATCTAGGTCTAGTCTTACTCTTTTTTTCCCCTAGGATGGAAGGTTTAATAGCTCTAATCTAGATCTATCACTTTTGGACCTATATTTCGATTTAGATCTGGCCTACTTATCAACCTTAGATAAGCTAGAGAAGTATGTTTGTGTTAGTTTTAACGCCGGTTAAAATCTGACTGCGAACTTGTGCACACCACATAAGGATCGTTGATCCTATTCCCATTGGTACTTGTGCATGTATATGAACAAGTACAAATGGCATTACTATTTTTTCTATCTGTTAGTTTTGAAAATCAGAGGCGCAAGTGATAGCGTGAATCTATGCTGCGAACAGGGAAACAGTTTTGCACAAGTGTTCTTGTTCCAAAGACATGAGTTGTTCTTGGCAAACATTTTTAACCCTATAAGTGTTACTAATCAATTTTTGCCCCTTAATTTCCCTAGGAGTTATTTCTAAGAATAGAAACTTCCCATTATTTTGGCTGAATAGCTGATTAGATAGGACGGCTATGCTTCCAGAGTTAAAATGGCAATTTTCTTATGTTCCTTGCAAACAAATTGAGTCAAATCAATAAAAGACTCTTTATGTCAGAAAACTTGTTCATTAGTTTGCGTCAGATACATAGTTCAATAATAATCAAGATCAGCAAAATATACCTTTAGCTAACATACCCAAACCCAATTTAATCTGGATGTCTTTTTCAATTTTGACTGGTTTTAACAGAAAATAGCGCCATAAAATTTTAAGTAATCATTGTGATCGTTCTAAATTTGATGCAATCTACCTCGGGAGGCTGTTCGGGAGCGAAGCGCTTGTGGTTAACAGTGCCAAACTGGCCATTGCATTTAAAGACAAACAGAAAACTGTTTGCGAGTGTTCTCACTGCGCAACAGACCTCAGTATTGGCCTCAGCCTGCTCAACTTTCATGCATGGTTAGTCCTTTCAGAACATGTAATGAATAACAAGGGATTGGTGCAGGGCTGTTTCTTGACATTGGTGTCAAAAATTGACTTGTACTAGGCATAAAGAAGAAGAGATTCTTTGTAAAATGTAAGAACATTTTTTTTTTTGAAGGATTTAGTGCAGAAGCCACCAAGGCTATATCTATAATCAGCGAAGAAGCTCTGATATTATTTGGAGGGTGTGATGACATTATAGTTATGATAGGGTTGGGTGGACAGGAGGAGCTGGACCGACCTCTTATATACCAGTATACTTTGAAGTAAGTTGCAGTGGCACATCTAAGAAGACTGAACTGAAGGTCTGCCTTTTGTCTGTAGTTGTTTTGCAGAAGAATGCATTATTTGAAATATCAACTCCATGTAGGTGGTATGTAAAAAATACGACATCTGGCTCGGTTGGACTGGCAATGCCAGCACAAAAAAGCTTTTATATTTCTTAAATGAGGACTTTTGATGGCTTCAGGATGTTTTAAATCCTAATAACAAAAATCACAAAAAAATGTTTGCTATAGGATTCCAATGTAAATGGTTCGTAATAAGTGTCTACATCCTCATTAAAAGCCATGGAAACAAATCTAAAATCTTTAAAGTCAGGACGAAAGATTACCATAAAAATCATAGATTTCATCGACAGAATAGTTGTACAAGATGAGAGATGCACGAAGGAGTTTAAAAAAACAGAACTGATCAGAACACATTTCAGACCATTATTTTCATTGAAACCTTTGCTAACAAACATGCTGAATTGACAAGAATTTGTGAAAAATGGAGACTTTGTGACAAGATCACAGAAAGTAATTTAAGGAGGGGTGTGATTACAGGCAGAGTATTACCTGAGTATTAATAATAATACAATTATTTATTAAATCACAAAACATGCTAGATTCTGAGCGTAGGGCCCAGTAGTCTCAACATTTAATTTGCTTGGAAAAAATTTAGGGTAACAGAAGTAAAAAACTTATACGTCTAGCAATCAGTCAAAATGAGTCATAAGTCGAAATAGGAAGGAATTCAGATATTGCTACTACAAAAGTTCATTTTCACTACTTTCAAATACGACAAAAAGAAAGGCTTTATCTTGTTTATGTATGAAGTTATAGCCTTTTGAAGTTGGCAGGGTTAGGACTTGTGAAATATCAGAAAAGGGAGAAAATTGCAGTCAAAGTTTAGACGACTATAAAGTTATTGAGGCCTTAGCAACCATACCAATTAAAATATAACACAGAATAAGAAATTTTGACAAGAATTAGGTGTGAAAATCATACAGATATTGTTTTAGCGTCAATATCTAAAATAAAAAAAACTTTTGACTTCTAATCACTTACCAAACTTTAGAAGCGTATACCTTCACTATCATCATTATCATCCTCACCATGATCACCACCAACACCATCGCAATCATCATCATCATCATCATCGGCACTATCATTATCATCAACATCATCATCATTATCTTCGTCATCATGATTATTATGATTATTATCATTATCACTGTTATTAATAATATTTCTTTGTTGCTGTTCTTCTTCTTGTTCTTTGTTTTCTTGTTCTTGTTCTTCTTGTTCTCGTTCTTGTTCTTCATGTTATTCTTTTTCCTTTTCTTTTTAAATTTGATTAGAACTTCATAGGGGCTATATTATTTTCATTTTGAATTTTCGGATACAGTTAGGCATTGTGACTCATTGTCAATAACAAACACCTGGAAAAAAATTAAGACTAAATTTACACAGCTAATTTGCTCTTTTTCGGCTCAAGTTGGTTTAGGCTATTGTGAAGAACAATCAGTGCCAATGTATCAGATGCCGCACATTTCACACTGCAGAGCGTTGATAATTTAATCAACTCATTTTTCTGACTTTCAGGTATTCAAAATTGCATTTAATAAGCAAACTTAAATAGGACAACATATTAGGAGTTATTTTGATTTACGATATGATAAAGAAAAAAAGGAGTAAACTGAATTTCAAAAGCTGTTTTCTTAAATTAAAATTTGAGACATCTGACACATTTGCCCTAATTGCCAGCTTAATATCATTTAAATAAATTTTCAGCAACAAATAAAGGTAAGAAATATACTAGTCTTACACGCCAAAAGCAAGACTTGAGATATTTCTTCAACGAGATTAATGTGCACCAGAGCAAGTTCATTAATTTTCATATTTCAGAGTAATACAGTAGGGCTGCCTCTTGGGCTCTCATATACTTGCATTCCACAAAGTTCAAGAACAGCCTTTAGAGGTTGATGGAAAGTGCTGATAAGTTGCTTTCCTTAGGTAATTACAGCAAGAGTCTTAACTGGGATCAAACCTGCAACAACCAAATCATGAGCTTGACACGCAAACTATAAATCAACACTGCCTTACAAGAAGTGCAGAGAAAAAAAATAGGATTATGGTATTCTGAATATATAGACGATGTTCTTGAGCCTTTGTGATTACATTTGGACATCATGTTTATCATCATCATCATCATCATCATCATCATCATCATCATTAGGCCCTAAAACTGTTTTTATCATAATGTTATCATTATTGTTGTTGTTGTTATTTTTATTATTATTATTATTATTATTATTATTATTATTATTATTATTATTATGACTATTATTATTATTATCAGTATTGTTATTTTTGATGTTATGATTATTATTATTATCATCATTATTATTATTATTGTTGTTATTATTATTATTATCATTATTGATATTATTATGACCATTATTCTCATTATTATTATCAATATTATTATATTCGTTGGTATTGTTATTTTATTATTCTTATAATCCATTATTATATCATTAATATCTTAGATACCAATTTGATGGCCTACCTTTTGTTTCAAGTTTTCAATCTTCATATTTCCATACAGAGTTATGCATGTATTATTGCTGACAAAATAAGCTCTTCCCGCAATAAATAGAAGTGTATGGTCTATGAATGTTGCCTCTAAACCTCAGTCGAGCTAAATTGTGAGAACTAACCGAACGGTATTGTGCAAGTCAAATACATGAATGCTTCTCAATTTTAACGTCATTATTATGCTATGGTTATGTTCCTGTTTCACAGCATTTCAAAAGCTCAACATTATTCTTTTGGTACACCACCTTTTATGATTTAAAGAAGACGCTCTTTTATTATTTTATTGTTACTCGTTTAAAGACCGTTTCTTGCCAAGGAAAAAAACGGTTTGGTAAAAACGCACTATTTCTTGTCACCATCTGTGTATATTGCGTGAACTTCATTAACTAAAATTAAAATGTAACCCCCCACACACACACACACACACACACACCCACACACCATCGACATGCAAACAAACCCAACAAAACACTTCAATGAATTTACTTTTATTAAAGTCATAATTATGTTTCATAACTTATAAAATATTGCCGTTTCTGGGTTTTTATTTATAATCTGAAATGTACAGAATTCTGGGAGAAAGCAATTGGAATAGTTGTGTGTTTGCGTAGATCGTCACCATCATCAAATGCCGTGCAATGAAGGATTAGCCGCACGACTATGTCCTTCACCGTTCTCGTACCAAGTAAATTCTTCACTCCATTTACCATCTTTTCCCATTACCCCTTCTAAGTTTTCCGTTGAGTGTTCCCGGTCCCGTTGCTATTAGATGTTCAAGTCTTCTTCTCATCGCTTGTCTCGTGTTTGTGGATTTTGCTTAAGAATGGCTTTGCTGTTTACGCTTCATTCAGGACTTTTTTGTTTGATTTCATTGCCGTGTATAGGCCTAATAATTATAAGCATTCTTCTCAAGAACCGCTTTTTTGCTGCCTCCAATGTTATTTGCGTCTATTTTGAAGTAGCACATGTTTCGCATTCAGACTTTAGGATAGGCTCTATAATACAAGGACGATTTTTTGTCTTGTTTGAATGGAGTAGTTTGTTTCCTAGAACTGCACTCATCTTCTGAAAGGCCATTTTTCTTTGTTTTATTTTTGACAAAATTGTTGCTGTGTGAACTAAATTAAAATTGCAATTTGCATTTTGATAGTCAACACACACATTCTCTGATGTTGCAAATCTCAGCTGCATTTTCCAACAAAATTTTATTCCAGGTGTTTTGATGTTTATCTTGACATTACTGGAAGTGACAACACCTACATCAATTAAATAAATAGCAAGAATGACGTCTGTGGCTTCAAGATTTTTGGCTGTGGACCCCCACCTAAAGAATGCCTGCTCTTCAAGTGAGTGATATTAATTATTTTATATGAAAAAATCCTACTCATTTGAGAATTGGATTTATAAATACATTCAGTTTAAATAGACATACTGGTATGGTTCATAGCATACCGAAACCAAGACGAAAACAAACGTGCATGTTTTTAATCAATTAATCTTTTGTAACTGTTCTATTTTAACCTACTGTCTTCTTTGAGTCGACTTCGCCTTAACGAACAACTACTCAAAATAACTTAAGTCCAAGACAATAGAGACCTTTAGCACACGCACCGTGTCTCAATACGCGTACGTGAAAATCGGGAAAGCAGATTGAGAAACTATAAAAATAATGAAACCAGTTTCTAAAAATAGAACGTCTGTGGGTCTATTTTTAGAAGTTGGTTTCATTATTTTTATAGTTTCTCAATCTGCTTTCCCGATTTTCACGTACGCGTAGTGAGACACGGTGCGTGTGCTAAAGGTCTCTAATGTTGGAGAGAAAAAATAACATGGGGTAAACTGAAAAGTTCATCAGCGTGATAGTTTATTGATAACCAAGGAGTTTACCGATTAACAAACCTAAAGAGTGCGCAAAGATTGCGCACCCTCTTTAGTTTAAACTTAAATTTGGCGCGGTCTCAAGACAGTGAGAGAGCGAGCGGTAATAGAGACCTTTAGCACACGCACCGTGTCTCACTACGCGTTCGTGAAAATCGGGAAAGCAGATTGAGGAAACTATAAAAATAATGAAACCAGTTTCTAAAAATAGACCCACAGACGTTCGCGTCATACTCACGCGTTGCTGCTTAAAGTCTGTAATGTGATAAAAAAATCACATCTAGAAAGTATTCTGTTTCGTGTGGTTTATGTTAGGTCAACAAAAATTAAAACAAACAAAACATTACTTACACGGCATTGAAGGCAATCCAAGCCGTGAAAAAGGGACACGAAAGACTAAATCGAGCGACGAAGAATAAAAACACTTGTGCATTTTTTAAGAAAAAAAAAAATAGACCCGCCTAGTAAAACGGTTGGTAGATTGAAGATGTACCTCAACCGAAAAGAGAGCATACCCATGTTCCGATTTCCAAGTCGATGAAGGGGGTATCGAATATATTGGTGCAGGGCATTGTTCTCTCGGTGGGGATAGTTCATTACACTAATCAGTGGCAGATGGTGTTTTTTGGAAGATTTTTCTACGGGAGTTTGTAAATGTTTATGTTGTAGATACTTTGGAAAATAGAGGGTACAGGAACATGCCTAAAAGCAGCTTTTTTATTTTTCTTATAGAAGTATCCCTTTTCAAAGTACACTGCAGATGTTTTTCTCTTGGTTTTGGATGCCAGTCAGAGCCGTCAGATTTTTTTCTCCTGATTCTTGATATACAAACGGCCACTGTTCTGCTGTCATGCCAAGGGGAGTTGAGAAACATGAAGTCTATCAGAGCTTCTCATAAGAACATAGCTACATCTAGGTTTACAAAAAGGTTTTAGAAATTGAAGCAGTCTTATATACTTTTTAAAATTTTGCCCTATAACAAAATAGACTCTGGGGTAGACAAGAAGGTCTACTATTAACAAATTCAAGGTCTCGATCTTTTGCAAATTACAAATACATAAAAAGCTCACTTATTTTTACAGTAAATTATTATTGTCTAGAGTTTTAGCAAGATATAAAACTAAAACATTTAAAAACTTCTAGAGGTAACAAATGTTTTGAGCATCCTTTGTTTATTGGAACGTTTCAAAACATTTAGAAGCCACAAACGACATTTACTGGAAGAATACAATCTATATTGCATAATTTAGTAGAAATGGGCCTACATCGGATTTGAATATTTTAAAGGTACGAAATTAGCAGTGGAGAGAAGTAGGCTTTAAGTGGAAATGCCCGAAATGTCTGTCTTTAGTATGATTTGAACCTTTGGCTTAAAGCATTTTCGGCACCCACTGCCTTGTCACTGAGAGAAACAGCTTAAACCATGTCGCCCCTAACGTACATCGGGTAAAGAATTCGTCAGCGTGATAGTTACTGTTCATCGACAAAGGTTAGAAAAAAGCATAGCATACACTTACAAAAAAATGCCTAGGCAAAGATAAAGACAATTTTTAAATGTTATTTATTTTTATACATCATACTTATTAGGTTTAGCGTATATGATTCTAGATAAGAGCTATTATATCTAATGTCGTTTTAATCATCTTGTCACATCATACAAAAATGATAAACTTTAGAATGTAAGTACTTTAAGATCTAGATTTGTTTGTTTGTTGGAGCACTTTCACAACACAGCAATAAATGATCACAATTGCCTGAAATAATCAAATGTCTTGATTTTTAGGTGAAATATTTAAAAAAGCAATGATAATTGAACAAAAACGGATTATTCCTTTATTTTAACTATGTCAAGATATCCTGCAAAATGGCGGCGGTGGATATGCACTTTTGGGACCGCACCAAGTGACATTGCGATAGGTCAAATGATGACAAATCAAAATTATTTCCCTCAATCAAAGCTTTTATTTCAAATACTTTCTTTAAACTTTTAAAGGGTTAGCAATGAACCAGTTTTCAGTTAGAAATGTAAAAATACAAAAGGATGACTGAAAAAAATGAATATGGCATCTCAGTCCTTTTTTTTTCATTTTATTAGTTGTATTGGTTTTCAGATTTTTGTTAACAGAATGAGCTTATCTTTAACATTAAAACGCGTTTTGCCATAAGGCATTTTCTGATGTCATCGTGTTGATGAATTTCTTTAGATCCAATTTTGGATGGAATTAATCATACACCCGGTAAGTAAGAGTTAGTTTAGCAGCTTTTGATTGATTAATATACAGGTATTATTTACTTCGCCCATCATAGTTTTGCGCTAGATATAGTGCTGTAATATTTTATAGATGTTCACCTTAACAGTATATGCTTCAGCATTTTCTCCACATTTGGAGCAAAATGAGAAACGCTGATTTTTTAAACACATGAAGTTCAAGGAGCTTTTTACGTTTTATTTCAGATACCGTGCGTCGGAATGTTTTTTGTCATTGTCGCTTTGTTGCAGTCGTTATCGTCGTTGTCCATGGTGCTATGCTGTCTTTGAGGCCCGTCTGTTATATTTTTTTCGTGATTTATGGGCTTTTATCTCCATGGACGTTTTCACCGACACTGCAATAGCTTTTTGTCACTACCTGTCCTGCCTTAAGACTTTTAAAAACATAATGATAATAATAATAATAATAATAATAATAATAATAATAATAATAATAATAATGTATTTTTATAGCGCCTAAAATCAACAGAAAAGTACTTGATGGCGCTTTTACATATAATTATAGACATTAAAATTTGTGTACATGATATAGTATAATACATGAAAAAAATTAAAAAGTGTAAACATTTATAAGTACATACTAACTAAAAAAGTATTAAGAGAAATAGTCCTAATTATTGCTGATCTGAAAATTAAAGACAACAAAAATCTAGTGATAAGCTTTTATGTACATTTCTGTTTTAAGATGGGATTTAAATGACGTATAAGTAAGACACTTCTTTGTTTTAGTAGACAAGCTGTTCCAAAGCTTGGGGGCATAGAAAAAGAAAGAACGCTCTTCAAGTTTTGATTTACATAGATGTTCAGTTAAAAGGTTTATTTTTGTTGATCTTAAAACT
>BMAT01010684.1:153335-165917 GCA_019649035.1 Elysia marginata
GGGGGGGGGTATGCTGCTGGACCCCGAAGAAACAGTGGTTTTTAAAATATCGGAAATTGCGGAAATCTTCAATAGTTTTTTATCATTGTTCAATGCTGTGACCTTATTAACAGGAGGGTATAAATTTAGATTTATAATGATGACTATCCAACTTGTCCCTTCCACAAACAGTGAAAATAAACCATAATCAGACAAACAGATAGCTATGCCTCAACTCAAAGTTCATGCTTAGAGTTCAAAAGAAAAAAATCTTAACCAGGTTGTTTCAACATCCCGGTCAAATCTTGATATGTTAATCATAGTTTAGACCGAGATCTGCATATAGTTTTGGATCTGTGTCTGTTCTTTTTTAATCTTTCATATATATCTTTTCTCTTCCACGACTCTCGTTTGCTCCAGATTTTTCGGCTGTGCTTTCCTTTTTTTTTTGTCAATCTCTTTCTCTCTATTTAAGTGTCAGTTTTGTTTCGTTTACGTTTCAGTTTTGTTTCTTTCTCTCTACATATTTCTATCCATTCTTTTCGTATTTTTGCTCCTTTATTATTTTACCAGTTCACATTCAACTAATTCTTCATAAATTATTGTTCCATATTTCATTCTCTTTCTATGGCTCTTTACTAAGCAAGCTCTCGGCCTTCACCTCCACCAAAATGGAAGAAAACATGGCACATAAGTATTAAGATGGGTGAAAAGGTGGAAAGCAAAACCTAGGTTCGACCTAGGCCTTATCTAAACTGAAGAATGAAAAAAAGCTTCTAGATCTTAACCAAGGTTATCTAGACTTAGACTAATTTCTAAAACTAAGTCATGTTTTTAGAAATATCAAAGTACATCTAATATAGCTTCTTTGAAGAAGTTAGGAGGCGGACGAAACCGTATTTTAATAATATTTTCCCCTCCGCCTTCCGACCTTTTTGTCGTGTGTAAAAAGTTCATTACATTAATTTTTGTCAGTCCATTTTTCTCTTTTTCTGTGTTAAATTGCATGTTCTATAATTCAGTACATTAAAGTGTAACTTTTTACGTTCCATTTAAAAAAAATTTTAAACATGAAATCTTTGGTAAATAAACGCCAACCTCTCTATGTCAAAACGTGAATTTCCAAGAAAAGGTGCACTAAGAAAGTTCATAATATGTTTTGCCAGACGAGACACGAAATGACTTGTTTTGTTGAATGTAAGTCAAGCTTTTGCGATGCCTAGCCTATGAATCTAGATCTAAAGGATTGAAATATGGTTTGATAAATTATATTTTTACAGAATTTATGGGCTGTTATGTAAACTGAAAATATGCCTATATAAGTATATTAATATTTAGAGGCTCCTGTCCTAAACATTATTTTTGAAGCTCTAGGTTGCATTGCATTCAAAGATAATAATTATGTTCACAGCTTAGACCTTATCTCCATTATTGTGATACTCGTCTTAAATGTGCATGTTCATACCACTCTGTGATTATAATAATAAAAATTACGACGATGTTGAGGATGAAGGGGATCCCACTTCTGTTGTTACTGATAAGTTTTATAATGTGGATGGCGATCATGATGATAATGGTAATAAAGAACCGACAGGGATAAAGCTCGTGGCACCTAAGAAAAACTCATAGTCGTAAAATCCGTTAGTCTAAGAATACACACCACAGTAAGTAGAATATGTATTGGTGTGCATCAAAGAATAGAGATTTAAGTGACTTTCAAATATAACAAGCGCATTGAAAAAGGCATAGTCAGTGCTTGTAAGCACAAATAATAAGAATCACGCAGGAACTAGACCCCGCCAAGAAAGCAATAAACATAATTATAGTCAAATTAGCTAAACCGTAAAGCCGGTTTTACACGACGCGTGTCTCTTACGGAAGCCTACAGACCGCCTCCCGTTCGGTGATCTGTTTTTGCTTTCATGTGGTGCGTTCTCATGTGATAGGATGTAGGCATAACAGATCACTGGTTGTTGGTGACCGGGACAGAATCCTTTTGAAATCTCCAGAGAGAGACAGACAGAGAGAGAGAAAGAGATATAACATTTTATTTCTTAATTACGTGTATTGGTCAACTATAAAAAGAATGATTGTCTATTTTACCATAATATTCATAATGTTTGAATCTGTCAGCCTGACTAAGCATTGCTTTTTTCAATACATGTACTAACGTTACCTTGACTGAAACTTGAATTGAAGTGATTGCTGATTAGATACTGACTTTACTTATTCTTCAGACAGAAAGCATTTATATCTTAGCTTGTCTCAGTTAGGCCTAACTTTAAGCCTCTTATTATTGGTTGTAATAAAGTGAACCTGAGTTGGCTTACTATCCCGTGGCCACACCAGTTATTGAACAGTTGTTCGATAATATCGATGGCTAGAATTATAGCGGTAAGTATGGCGGCGGGGATAAATATAATGGTGGTGGTTGGGAGTGACGCATCGCTATCGATGATTTTATTGTTGATGGTGATTGTAAAGAGGGTGTGATGCTGATTGAATTTACTGACACATAACGCAAGTATACATGTGCATTCAAAATTACTTCGATAGAGCAACAGAACAGCTAGAGATGTACAGCTCTGAGTGTGCGCCAGTCTCTCACGATACAGTTCAGAATGCCATCCAGTGGTTGTGGTCGCTGGACCGCCTTGCACCTGTGTCTGCAACTGCAGCTGCAGAGGGAATCCTCAGGGCATTGGCTGATCAGCATGTGAGTTATTTGTTTGTGAAAAAATCATATTATGTTTAAGTCGGAGCAAAAAAAAAAACAACTTTCTGACCTTTTTAGACACCGTAAAATTCAACCTAAATATTTTGTAAAACGTACCCAAATGTCTGAAAGCTTCGGTGTAGTGGTTAAAACGTATTTTCAAACGATTGTTCTTTTATGATTAAAAAAATCTATGGAGGGACTAACTTGCAATATAAACCTTTACGAGGGAGACAACATAACGACTTGGTTTTGTTTTAGCCCTTTTATGAGAGCTGCAGTTAATTGCTCAAAAAGTCTACACCTGGAAGTTTGGAGAACCGAAGGGAGCAGGGCATTTGTAAACAAAATTGTTAGATCTTTTTGAAACAAATTTAATATGCCATTTATATTCAATAATGTTATTACTGTGTGATTCGAATGCCGAGTTTTCACTTTTGCTACCCTCAGAATGAGGCTGTATATCTCTTTACAGAGGGAACCTCTGTTGATAGTGGAAAAGAAATCCTGATGGACAAGGTAAATGATCGCTTTTTACTGTGCATCCATTTTGGCTTTTTGTGTGTTGTCTGTTTTGTTTAGCCCCCAATTTGCATAGTTTTAAACTTGATAGTTTTGTAAGTGAAAAGTAAAGTACTTTTTATATAGCGCTTAATCCATTAAAATACTCAAGCGCTTTACATGTGTTCACCAACAGGCTATTACCAACCAAATTACCTTCTGATCTCACAGAAGAGCAGCAAATGAAGTGCATCCCTCTAGCATATTGACAAGATCTTTTAGTCGGGTACTCTTTTACAGGATGAGTGAGGTGGAGAAAAATGTGTAAATAGCCTTTCTCAAGGTCTTAACCTCTGCCGAAAGCAGGGCTAAAACCCGGGACCAATCCGAAATCCGAGCCTCTACCACACCAAGATAAATACAAACAATTTACTTTTTCAAAAGCTTAAATCTCAATCAACAAATCTTTTGTGTCTCAAAAAACTTGTTTTCGGGCATTACAAATATTGCCTATAGTTAGCTACTGTTCTAGATACAAACACACACACACATACATATATATATGTAACTTTTTCAAAAGCTTCAATTTCAATTGACAAAATGTTTATGTCTCAAAAAGTCTGTCTGACCATTGCAAGTATTCAAAATGTTTTTTACCCTTTTATTGGTTGGTTTACAGGTGGCAGGATCAAAGTTCAAGATACCGGTTCATGTTGTGTCATTCAACTGTGACTGCTCAAACAATGTGAAATTTCTGAAACAGTTTGCCAAGGCATCGAGAGGAAAGTAAGTTTGTAAACTAGTTCCTATCTACCTAAATAATCCACTTTCACCAATTAAAGAACAAGTGAAATCTTTTTTAAAGAGATAACATAAAGCTTGATTCACACCATAAAATATTGACAGAAAAATTTGCATCTGCTTTGCCCTCTGGTACTTGTACATGAAAAATAGGGTCTGACAGTACAGAACTGAGAAAATTAAAAAGAAGAACATAACATTGAAATGATTACCGCCCTTGTTTGGCAATCATGTAAGGAATTTCCTGTTTCTGAACATCAACTGAAACTTTTATCACAATCCTGAAAGCTATGCCCACAAATTTCTGATTCTCTTAAGCTTCTATTTTTATCAAAATGCATAGCTTTTAGATGTTTTCTTCTATTTTGATGGAAAATTGAAACACAGAATTTCCTTGGAAATTACTTTTGGAAAGGTAGAGACACTTTCTTACACAATTGCCAAACAAGGGCGGTAATCATTTCAATTTTCTTTTAATCTTTTTAATTTTTTTTCGTCCCTGTACATTCAGATCCAATTTTTCACATGGACTAGTATTAGAGGGCAAAGCAGAAGTCAGAAGTTACAATGATAATGTTCTTCTTTTAATTTTTTTCGGCTCTGTACTGTCAGGCCCTAATTTTTAATGGACAAGTACCAGAAGGCTTTAAGAACAATCTGACTAGTTTACTCAACCGACATACCTGGCATCGTCTAAAGAAAAAGTGTATCGTTGAAGTGGATGCTTTAGATATAACAAATTGGTTTTTTTGTCACCCGTTATTTACTGACCATTTAAAATACGGCTTTCTTTGTTTATTGCTACTTTTCAAAATGTAAATAAGGTTTTACCTCTTTACGCTTCTTGTGTCTTTGTTTAGAAAATATTTATCTTTAAAAAATTGTGTTTGTTGGATGTGATGATATAGTTGCACAAATTGCACATATCAAGAGTATCTTAGCTATATGAGAACTAGATGCCTTCTCTTTATTGATAAAGTTTTTTTCAAATATTTATCAGGTTTCATGCCTATGCCGTGGTCATGGAACTTGACGCCTATGAAGCACAGCCCGCATCTGATTCTCTGGCGTCCAGAGCTAATATAATGCTCAAGCGGAAGACGTTTGGTGGCGTTCCTGCAGGGGCAGGTGTCAGAGAGGATGTGATTCTTATCTTTGAGGAGGTAGAGGAAGCAAGAAACAACCTAGCCCAAGTGCGCATGCTCATAGAACGAGCCCCTGAACCCAAACGAGCGCCATCTGGTGAGTGCTTGTATTTAAGAAAAAATTTAGGTTTGGGGGTAGGGGGTCTTTGTCTTGTGTAAGATATTTAATTTCTTTTAACAAGACAGATCAGGATTCAAATGCTGCCTCAAATAGGTGAAAGTTTACACCCATGGAGGGGCTAGTTATATTTGTACTCCCTTGATTCTAACATCTATGTACCTGAGGTATTCAACTTTACGCTCTGTAAGATTTTATCTGTATTCAAGAGTGACTTGCTGTTGCAGACATTTGCTCTTTTGTATGTTTAATCGAAAGGCCAATTGTTAATGGCCTGTCGAAAGGCTGCCATTAAAAAAACCGTGAGAACTTGAATGGATTGGGCGTGTATGAGCCCTCTGATAGACAAAACACATCATCAATTTTCAAATTAAAATGATTTACTGATCATATAACATCACTGATCAAACTAACTTTTTGAAAACTTTCAGATATTCAATTGGTCGTTAGGTATACACGCTAAATTCCTTTATATATTTTAAAAATTAGAATGAACCGTGAAATCAGCCACCGGGTGATAAGTATTGGTTCAATGATTTCAAATATATAATTATCTGTTGTTGAAGTAGACTGAAAGTGAAAATATATCTGGAAAAAAAAGGTTTGCCTTTGGCATGATTCGAAACCTCGGTTTATAGTAACTTTGCTATCTACCGTCTTGCCACGAAAAGAACATAGCTTTTACGGCAAAATAGATGTTTTGTGTAAAGGTCTTTATTAAGTCTTTCTGAGTCTATTGAGGAGATTCAAATCGCCCCAAAAATAATCATCACATCCGACTGCATACCAAAAATGCAAAGAGCAACCGATAGCAACGAAGGTAGGCCTCATATAATTTATAATTTTAAGAATTTCAATAAATAGTTGTGGCAGCCACTGTGCAATCCATAATGATTGAATGGTTTAAGATATGGCATGCTCTTCGACCACTTTTACCAAGCTGAAGATTCTAATACAAGAACTGGAGGCTTGGGGTGTCTTCTATATGATGCTACCTTTGTTTTATCAACTTGATCACCGTCTGCTGTAAAGCAGATGGGCCAAAGATAAACAAGCTGTTCATAGGTGTTGGCGAAAAATTAAGCATGCTGTATCGTGGACTTCCTAATCACAATCAGCCTCAACTTCGTCGCCATTAAATTTTACTCTAAAAATGTTCTCCCTAAAGTTGTTCGCTTTTATAATGCCGGTCACCCATATACAGGTAGACTATGAATGAAAAATGTCCATAATAACGCTAAATTACATCAATTAATAATAACTAAAACACCCCTTTGCAAAAATAACCCCTAGGTACAAGAGCACCTTTGTATTCCTCAGACAATCAATGGGGAACTTTCTTTTTTCTCGACCATTGCAGATCATTCTTCGACAGTAAATAAGCCCTCGGATCAGTCATTATTCAGTGTCTAGTGGGTATCCCTGAATTTGACGCCAAAACCGTATTCAAAGTGTTGTAAGCTCAATTCAAAAGTTTTTAAATGTTTCACAGGTTGTATTTTGAACAGTAAACTAACTTTGGTGAGATTCCTCCTATTACCTATTATTTTATATGAAGTTCTATTTTGTTTGCGCCCCCTCCCTTTCCAATTATCGGTATTTACTTAAACCCCCTAATTTAAGAGAAGAAAAGGATAATTACAGTCATTCGAAATTTTAGTTACAAATCGTTTATGGAAAGGCTTAGCGCTGTCAAACACCATGGTGATTGAGAACCTTTGGTCTTTTAACCACTCACAGGTCGATCCACTCCACAGTGATCCACTCTGCTTCGATCAATAGCATCAATTCGTTCTACTTGCGCACCCCCAACAGACATTGTGAGACTGTAGAGTAATTTTGGTGTAGAGGGAGAGAGTGGGGCGGACTAGCTGAAGGATCACAGAGCATATGATGGCAGCCAATTGCCCTTGTTTCACGCCATGTGTCTTAGCGTTTGTCGATCAGATAAGGTGACAGCCGCCGGTTGCCACTGGAGACCACACTATCTTGTCCGAGTGTCAGTCCCTGGGACTCCAAGTGTATTTATTTTTTATGATATATTTGAGACGAAAAGATGAGCTTGGGTTTTTGTTCTCTTTGCCTACTTGCACCATTCTGCAAAAGGTGTCTTTTTAAGCTCCAATTGTCTATGGATTATGTTTCTCTTGAAGGAAAGATTAAAGGTAAGAAAAGAAGTTATTTATTACGATTAATTTCTCTTCAAAAGGATAACTGCATTATCGAGTTTATACCCTAATTGTGCAGTTTTTTTACTCCAGGTACATAAAATCTTATATGTTTCTGTTCCATATTCGTTCGCTATTATTATATATCATAAATAACGATTTTCAATTGATAATATGATCATAGCGTTTGTTCGGCCCATGATAACGAAATGTAACACAACTAACAGAAAGTTGCTACACAAAGTTCATAGATATTTTTTTTTCAAATTGTAAACTCACGTTTGAAAACCTGTCTGAAGTCGTAAACTGCAATAGAGAGTTAATAGCAGTTGGGTGTATTCTCACTCTCTTTAATTTTCAAAAAAAATTTTTAGACATAAGAAGACTGTTCAGGTTAAATTTTTTTAGTGTTTCAACAAAAATTGGTTTTGAAAGGCCTCCTTTTTATAATATATACAATTTATTTCAACTGGTTTTCTCATGCTGGTGGACTTGTTACGTTTGAATGCCAATTGAAATGGCCAACTGTTTGCTGATTTTCCCCTCGCTTATTTTAATATTGAATAGCGGCTGGTGGGTAAGAATCGCAAAAGTTATATAGGCTTTCTTTGCGAAATTGGAAATGGATCGTGATTTAAGCAATTTCCGCCTGTAGTCTCTAATGCCTTCCATCGATCTGCATTAGTTTGATTGACTGAGCAATGGTCAATAGGAATGTGGTAGGAATGGTCATCTGTCGCTGGAAATACGAAGATTATTTCACAAAAAGATGGGTAGTAGATGACTATCGTTAGGAACCTGAGCAGTTAAGCAAACCTTACGATACGTCCTACTTCTGTATTGTGGTAAGATAAATGGCCGCCAATGTTAATTTGGGTGTTGCTACCGCAAGAAGAAGGAGGATGAGGGGGAGATGGTTGTGGTGGTAAAGGAAGAGAAGAAAAATAACAAAAACAATAACATTGACAACAAAAACAACAATAACAGGAGGAGGAGGAAAAAGAAGGTGCAAACGAAGAAGAAGAAGAAGAAGAAGAAGAAGAAGAAGAAGAAGAAGAAGAAGAAGAAGAAGAAGAGGAGGAAGAAGAAAAAGAAGAAGAAGAAAAAAAAGAAGAAGATGAAGAATAAGAAGAGGAGAATGACAGCATGGAGTGGGGAGAAGGGATGAGAGCAGTGTAGAGTGTTAGTGCTACACCTTTGTACAGGGTTAAGATTATTGATCTAGATTTACGCTCCCACTCGATAATCGCGTCTAATACCAAGACATTAAATACCAAAGTGAAGTACATGTATCTCTACAAGATTTATGCTGGCTCTTCCACCACCTATGATATGATAGAGTACGTATGGACAACGTTGGAATCATATTCTCACAATCTGAATAACACGAAGTAACAGGCTGACCTTAACGTGAACGTCTATATTTAACAATACGCAAATTAAGCATGTCAGATGAACTCTAGTTTGTAGGCTTGTTTCACTGGGTTTATAGTTATACCATTATCTGTAATTCTTGGATTTATTCTTTCCTTTTTGGTGTGAAATTTTATGCAGCTTTCAACAAATGTTAATTTTTATTGCATAAGGATGGAATAAGATGGAAAATTTACCAATGGATAACAGTTAAAGAAAATGTATACAATTAAAAGTTAGAGTAGACACTGAAGATCAAATACATGTAAACCGTTGCCATATTTTCAAGCAATTTCTTATCTTTAACTTTTTCTTATTCAATATACATTTATGAAACCCAATAGATTACCAAAATAAGTCGACTCAGCTCTCTATCCTGATGATCTTGCTACATATACATCTGAATAAAGTATTAGAACAGTCAAAGTGAGACTGCAAGATGTACTCGAGAATCCAAACATGAAGACTCATAACTGGATTATGAAATCCAAATTACAAGCAAAACAACCTGTACTCTTTCCCTATTGTCAATGGAAAATATAATGACCCACGGTAGACATGGAAAACCCTCCTGGAGTCCTGCAATAGAATGAAGGATTAACTAAACAATGTCTCCTGAGAAAGCTAGCTGAGTCATAAAATTACAGGAGTCAACAGATTATTGTAAAAAAGGACATGTCCGAACAGTCTTGGAGTATTGTGTCACTGCACGGGGTACAAGAAGGTGCTTGCAGCAAGAATACAACGAGATGTCAAGAGGTCCACGTCGGATTACTGAGACGCGAGGGGCTATAAGTCAAATAAGTCAGTATGGGATACGACAGCCATGTAATTTTTGTACAAAACCAAAATTTTAGAATCCACAAATGGGGATTGAAGTCCACACCACAACTTATAACATTCATTACAGACGAGACAGAAAATGTTTAACTGAGAGAACTAAGTAAATTAATGTGAAAATCGTTTAAACTCGAAACTTCTGATTGTAACCTATTTAACCTTACGTACGCTAGTCGGCGTGTCGATCGATGCATATATGCCAACTGTGTGTCAATAAATGGGTACCTTCCGTTAAGAAAGTACCATCAAGCTTAGCCGTCCAGTGTTCATTCTTCTGTATCCATCTTCTGGTCTTTAGAGTAGAATTTGAAACGATCGAAGAGCGTAATATTCAGACGTAACGAGATTAAGGGTAATAGTGGGTGAGGTAATATATTGCAACTATAACGTAGTCAAAACCACTGTAATTTATGTAATATAAAAATTGGGCTTTTAAAGACGAGACTGACACTTTGGTACAAAGATTTCTCGTGAAACAAGTTTTAGCACACCATACCCGATCAAAAAAGCTGATTGGGTAAAAAATATCAGCCATTTTCACTTTAGTTTTCGAACAAACCTTTCGTCCAGTAGGAATCAGTTTTTGAAAACTGCTCGAGAAAAGTAAAGAGAACGAAGAAGAGATCGACATTTCATATTGATGAGATGAAAGTAGTAATTGATACGTTAACAAGTCTCGAAAAATAATTATTACTTTAAATTATCATACTCTCCTTGACGTGGAACGGAGGGTGGTACTTGTTAGCGTTCTTTACTACTCGTATTTTGTTCCTGCAGATAAACCGTGGGTCTACCTGTATGACCCAAAGAACAAGAGAAGTCAGTACAAAGATTCAGCATTCCCGAAAAGTTCAAAGTTTCTCCTTGTGCCACAAAAGTGCTCCTGATTTTTTTTCAGTGATTTTCAGGGAAAAATACAAGCAGAATTGCTATAGCAAAAGTACACTGAACTCAGACAGATATGTTGAAACTGTCCGCAGAATATTATAATATACGTATTTGCCGAATCAATAAGGTTATGAAGCAAAAGTCTGGTACATTTTAGGCTATCGCACAATTTATGATACGGCAGACTTAACGAACTCATGATATTTAAATTATCGATTGTTATGAGCTCGCGTATTTTCTAATTCATCTTTTTCGCTACGCCCAATACTTGGTAGGCTTTACTCCATCAGAAAGCCCTTTCTATAGTTTTGTCGAAAATGCATGTCAGCTCAAACAAATCTAAATATGAGCGCAAAGTTATAAACTGTTTGTATTAAAACAAACTTTAAGAAACACCAAAGAGTGCTGAAATTAATGAACCAATCAAAATACATTTATTTCTGGCCAGGAGTGGAAATCGAGCCTGGCCGCCCAGTATCTCTGAAAGACGAGCAGTACATGAGCTCACGGGAGTGGCTACAGATCTACGGACTGGATGCAAGAAAGCTGGGCTTGTATGACGTCCTAGGAGGAGTAGCTTTCAAACATCTGGACGGCGTTATTGACATCATGCAGCCCCCGCCAACTGATAGTCAGACAGACGCGGTGAGGAATCATTGCTATGTCTAGAAATATGAAGTGCACCGCCCAATCAGGATGTCCTAGTAAATGAGGACAGGGAGAATACTTTTGTAAATAAACCTGATCTTTATCTTCTTTATCGCACCATTTTGCCTCGCTACCTTGAGTGGTAATTTATTTTGTCAACTGATTATTACATTTCTACATTATTTTCGTAAAATTTCCGTTGCAATTTATGCTATTTAACCCAAATCTGAATGTTTCGTCTGCTTTAAAAGCGTTTCCAAGTATTCATCACAACACCATCACACCACTCAGTGGTAGAACTTGGTTTAGATTCTGTGCAAATCTTTGTTTCATATTTTTCATCAGCTGCAACTAGACGTTTATTTGAGCGTACCATACTCTTCATCACCTGCCTTCTTCTGTGCAAACTCCATACAATGACTTTTGATAATGCCATCTCAAAAACTGTTAGCCGTGTTTTTAACACATTGCAGATGTGCAGATTGCCAGCAATCATTAATATACAATGTGTACCACAAAAACATTTATACTCCACGTAGAGTCAAAACCTTATCAACCTTCGTATTCATCAGACTAGTTGACAGATTAAGGTAAAAATATGCTGTTATTGACATCAGAGACCATAAATTAATTTATCCATAGGCCTACCTAAGTTTGATCTAAGTTGATGAGCCTATTTTTTCTTTCGGCTAAGCCCTCCTCCCCCTCGCCCATCCAGTGTCCCTCGCTCACGCTCAGTGAGTGTTGTAAGTCCTAGACTGCTACCAACTCGACCCCCTTAATGAGAAACGCAGAAACTTTAAATATTTTTTTTTATTTTTACATTTGACCTCAAGTTGATTGGCTGAGAATAAATGCATTCGAAGTATACACAATTTTATGGTAATGGATTTGGGGTTTTTAATGGACCTGAGAAAAATGCAAAAAAAATTGTTACAGTTTGACAATACTAACTCGCGACAGATTGTGAGTCAGAAGCTGATTAACGCAAGATACTGTGATCGCTTTCCTGTGGTCAAGTGGCGAGATGGCAGGGTCGTCCACGTACAAGTGACACCAGACGTTCACAGAACGTATGAAGAGCGTGTGCAGGTCGCGCTCAACAAAATCCAACAGAGGTTTGTGAACCAACTTGATGTCTCTCCCATTCTATTTGTGCTTCCCTGGCAGTGTGTTGCGCTATTTTTTTTTTATTAAAGTGCATCTGTATCTCTTACTGTCTTTCTCCATTTATCTCTTTTTCCTGTTGCTTATTTTTGCTATTATCTCCGTCTTTTTCCTTTCCCATTTCCTGTTACTCCCTCTTATGTTACTCCTTTTCTTTTTCTCCTCCTTCTGTTCTTCTTTTTCTTCTTCTTCTTCTTC
>BMAT01010684.1:166894-198689 GCA_019649035.1 Elysia marginata
TCTCTCTCCCCCCTCTATTTCTCTTTGTGTCCTTAAAAATGTTCCCCTTTGTTCTGGTGTTACAGCATGTGGATGCTTAACTGTTCTTTTCCAATCATGTCTTTTCAAATTTTAAATCCCTCCAAGACTTCTCTTTTCAATTAATAATTATATTGAGCAAAAGTTAATGAGATATTTATAATAACAAAGGTTTACTTCATTCAAGAAATGTTTTGGTGGGGTAATATTTTGAATTTACCCCAAAAGAAGAATTTTAAAGTTTTAAATTAAATCTATGCTTTCTTGTTATAAACTTTTATTCATTTGTTTTATGCACTTTGAAATCCCTCAGTGCAAGAAACTTTATGCTTTTAATCTGCTTTATTTGGTTCAGTTTTGTTATTAAACGTTCTTAAAATTCCATTTTTCATTTTATTTTCTAAAGAATTGATTGGCTGAACCAGGGTAGTCGAGCATTATTTGGGACTGTGGTAGAAGACATGATCTACATTCTGATTGATACATCAGCATCCATGCAGCCCAGCCTTGGATTTGTCAAGCAGAAGCTTTTTGTGCTGATGCAGGTATGTAACTCTTATTGTAAGACAAAAATTTCGATAGAAAAAAAAAGCAATGAAGCTTATTGAAAACATCTATAATTTAATCACTAGTACTGTACCGTACAGTATTGAAAACATTAACTGAATTTTAATTCTTTCCTTTCAATATTTTTTGGTATTATTAGGTTTGCCTTTTAAGTTGAAACATAGTAAACCTATGTGGACTTGGAAGAAAAATTAAGTGAGTGAAAGAAAAAAAAGAGAAAGAGAGGTAAAGGTCAAAAAAGATAAGAGAGAAAGTGTAATAAATAGTATTGGCAAAGGTGGGGTAAAACTTAGAGACGTTTACAGAAAACAGACCTAAAGGGAGAGGGAGAACAAAATAAAGAGATGATAATGCTGGTGGTGATGATCGGATGATTAATGTACTGTTGATTATATATGTGAAACATTTTTTATCTCTTTACAGAGATCAGCTTTCAAAATATTTATTAATATTGCAGGAACAACTGCGACACAAGAAGAAGTTCAACTTGGTTACTTTCAACTCTAAGGCTGCAGGTTGGAAGGATCGCCTGGTAGAGGTGTCAGAGCGCTCTCTGCAGAGTGCATGGTCCTGGGTTCAAAACCTCTCTTGTTGGGGAACCACCAACACTTATGGGGCGATCCAGTTGGCTATGGCTGATCCCCAGATCCAGGCTATTTATCTGCTCACAGATGGAAGACCTGATCAGGTAAACTTGCTCATCAATTTTGGTCTTGGTAGTTTTTTAAAAAAAATTATCATAGTTCTTTGTGACACCTTAAATTCCAAATGTGGCGGTCCCCCACCCTTCTTAAAATAGTGTTTAAGCGAAGTGTGTTCAAAAGGTTTATATTAATATGAAGAGACTTTCACAGTTGAACTACATTTAAATGTGTACTTGTCACACTAAGTATTTACAGAGCCATAAGTATTGATTTTTTATTGACATAGGCCACTTTTGTTACTTTTAGATGAGTATTTAAAGCCCTTATCTCAATAAAGTACCAAGTTATTCAAAATGGAAACAAAAGATAAAGACATTGCAAAAAATAAATATAAATAAGGTGCAAATGATGGTTTTCTCATGAATAATTCCTAGATTCATGTGGTGCCTTTTACAATAAAATAAAGTCTTATTGTACTATGATGGTTATTTGAATGGTGTATTTTTATTGGTCTAACATGTTTTTTTTTTCTCAAAGTTCGATTTTTCTTAACCCTAATAAATAGCAACACCAACAAAAGTTCTGCACATTAAAACTATATGTTTGTCTACCTTTGTTTCCTCAGCCTCCCAAGTCAATTATTGCTCAAGTACAGATGCAAAAGCACATACCAATACATACCATCTCTTTCAACTGCAACGATTCCGATGCTAATCATTTCCTGTATGGGCTAGCAGAAGCTACAGGCGGAAGGTACCATTACTTCTCAGAGGCCGGACCACCTGTAGACCAGCCTGACTCCTGGGAGGTGAGAGATGAGGGTTTACTACGAACTAGGCTGTTAAGATAAAAACCATATTCATAATTATTCGTTGATTGATATAATTTCTTGCCATTGTCTATGTCTTTTGTTCAGTTCTTGAATACTTTTGATCATTGTTCAATGCAACTTCATTCCACTATATATTCCACCAAGCACTATTTCAGTGGATTTCAATTGTAAATAAATGATCATATTTTTTGTTTTTTTTTCTCAGAGTATGGACATTCGTATACTTAAGGATGAAATAAAGAAAGGCCTAGAAAACTTGGAAAAATTGGCTGGGTTAAGGGATGAATGCACCAGAATGGCATGGAAAAGAGAGACAGATGAGCTCAGAAGGAGCATCGACTCTGCAAGGTATGAACATGCTTTAGTGTTATCTAGCTCTATTAAGTTATTATACTAGAGAGTGATAAAAAATACACTTAAAATGTATGTGATGGTTGAGATGTGAAAATGTTATGGTATTAAAATATAGTGAACTGCAGAAAATGATAAAATAGCAGTGTCTATTTATGCAAGCCTCACTTTTTATCTTTCACAGAGAGTCAGCTGCAAACACTGGCCGCATGTCTGCAATGCCTCCTTTGGACTCTAAAGACCTATATCGCCCAGACTCAGAAATGAGACCCACCAGCCCAACTCCTCCCATTTCTTCTCCACCTCCCAGACCTATAAGTTCAACCCCTCCTCCCCCTCGACCATCCAGTGCCCCTCCCTCACGCTCAGTGAGTGTTGTAAGTCCTAGACTGCTACCAACTCCACCCCCAAATGAGAAACCAGACAGACCTGACTCAGCTCACAACAGCCGTCTCAGGGGAAGTGGTGGACTGCCTGTCAAGCTACCCAAAAGACCAAAGTCTGCCAAAGTCTCTTTGAGGAAACCTTTAGTTGCAGGTAAAGTTTACTTGCTTTACTTTCATTTAAGTTTTCAAATAGCTTTCAAGATTCAAAACTTATGTTGATTGAAATATTTTCTTAACCAAATTTATTAAGTGTTTGCCGAAATCTGCTTGAGGATACCTGTAATTGCAGGTAAGGGAGCTTATATTTTCCTGTATTAGTTTGAACATCCTGTCAAATTCAGAAGTTTTATAGAGTAAAATGTTTCCAAAACTTAGTGTATTGACAGTATGGATTTTAAATAATTTAATTGGTGAGGCTTTGCTGCTATTATTTTAAGCTTCAATTCATTTTGTAGGTGGATCTATCAGATCAAACGTTACAATCTATGCTAGGCTTCCAATTATCAGTATTGTTTTTTTTTATTTGCCAAATAGTCAAAGCTTGCCCCTATCTGATCTTCAACTTGAAATATATGAGGGATAGATGGGTAAAACAAATTATTGACATATTTTGATTGTATTACAGTTCTAATGTTGTTTTGAAAAATGTTTGATTTTTTTTATTGTGTGCCCCAGGGAAAACAAATGAAGGTATTAGTCACATATTTTAAAAACCACCATGTACACTTTTTCTTTTTTTTAATTACTCACGTTCTATTATTTCACCATTTCAAGGAAACTATTCAAAGGTTTAAAGATGAGTACATGTATCTCACAAAAGTTGTCTGAGATCACCTGAATGTAAATCTAAACTTCTCTTTATTGTTGTCCCAGCATTTGACATTTTGTAAAATTCAAATTTAACATATAATTCATGGTATCACTTTACATTCCAACCTGTAAATTATTGCACACCCTCACATTTTTCTTGTATTAGGTATCAAATAAGTTTAAAATGCAAGTATTTTGCCTATTATCATCTCAAAACTGATAGCTTTGGACTCTTCACTGGTATACTCTTTGTATTTATTTCTCAAATTAAGCACTTCATAAACATTCTTCTGAGCAGAAATAGTTTTTTTATTCTGAAAATCTTTCTCAGATAGAGAACTGAAATCATCATTTAGAATCATTTTTTAAGGATAATACATATTCCCTACTGTAAAAGAGTACCATATCATATGCGCCAACTAAAAGTAACACCAAATAAACCTGCTCACTGTCTGTTTGAATATAACTTATTCAAAAGTATTTATAATTAATGGTACAATTGCTCTTTTGGTAAGCTACTTTTGCTTTACATACTTAAGTCAATCTAGCTTGTCAGATGCCTTGGCTCTTTACAACATGTTAGTGTCGTTACAACATCATCTTGTATTTCTCTAATTCAACATAACAGTTACTTTTTTCCTTTGTAAGCTCATAATTTGATTAGAAATTGCATGAGTGAATACTTTGACCTTTGAAGTTTCCTTAGTTTCTTTTACAGTAGGCTTTGTGTAGTAAAATATGAGATGCAGTTTGGAAAGGCAAAAACATTAAATCTAGTTTTCATAACTATTGAGTTTAAATGGCTGTATTTTCTAGACATTTTTCTCCACCTAAAAAAAAAGAATAAAGACCATAAAAAACTTTGAGATCAAAAGTATGTATAGCAAAGCTTGTGTCGCCCTCCCATTACAAAATGTCCAACAGAGCTGAACAGTAAATACTATATAGGCCTTAAACATAAGGGGAAAAGAATGGTTGTCAATAGAATTTTTTTGGTGTCCCCCATCCAGGTCACACCCGCACCAGCATGTTGAGAACACTCAATAGCAGCGGACGCTTCTCGCCTAACGAGTGGCTGTTACCAGAGACTAAGAGTCTGTTTCAGGTGCAGGCTGAACGTCAGAAGGAGATTGCACAACGTAAGTTTTCTTTCGTTAACCATTGTTTTTAAAAAATGTCGAGTTTGGCCGTCATGACTCTCAACATAATAAACATGATGTGATACCACTTTCAGTAAAAATTCGACAACAAAGAGAAATTGCTTTGTTGATGCATATCAGTTACACATTTTGGTTTCTTTTTTTATTACAAGAACAAGATTGTATGTCTTTGGATAAGCTCAGAGTTAGACACAGCTGAGCATAACAACTAACGTGGATATTTTACGTAAACCCGTCAGGATTTAACTTTTAGTAGATTATTCACTGAAGTTAGTTGTCAAAACCGTCACTTTTAAAAATTATGATTTGCTGTCATAGTCATCATGTAAGTCTCTTTTATTGCATTTTCGAGATTTAGGAAATGTCATGAAACAAAAGAATTCTTTTCAAAGCTGTTAAATTTTTGGCCTTAGTTTCACTTACTTTGTTATGAATATCCCCCCCCCAAAAAAAAAAAAAAAGAAAAAAAAAAAGATTTTATCCTGTCTCCTTGTCTTGTATTGACCACCTAAACTTTTTTTGGGGTGCAGAGCAAGAGTCAAGCCAGTTGAAAATCTCAGGGCTAAGGAAGTGTGGTCGTAACACTTTTCGTTCTGTTACATGTTGTGGAGTCATTTGCCCAGTTCATCTAAAAAGTTTGATTTGTAGGTTAGAAAAAATCTGCTTGATTTCATCTTTAACGAGGATTTACCACAAATCAATGGAACCAATAGAATTGTAACGTTTGCAATGGTATTGGTCATTTTGCGACAACTATCTCTTTTGGTCAATCCTTTTTACAGCATACCAAGGTAATGGTAAGGACCAACCCTTGAACTTTACAATACAATTTTTTCATGTAGAAGTAAAACATTGTCTGTCCCCTTTTCTCTCTTCTTTTTTTTTCAACATTTTGGTTGATTCCTCTCAGTATTTTTAAATGTTTCTCTAAACGTGCAATATCCCGTTCTACTAACATGCATGATTAAGGGTTTGGATTGAGAATCTAAATACGGGACTCTCGTGATGGTGAAATTTTAGGATTCTATAGATGCATCTCCGGTTTTTCTCTGTAAAACTGTGTATACACTTTAACCGTGATACAAATATGTTGCACAAATAAACTCTAGCCTTTGTCTTTACTACAAGTGAACAATGAAACTATTTGGACAATTATTGTTTTAACTTTACCTTTTTGTATATTAACATTCTTTATAATTCTATGTTCGGTAGTATGTTCTTTTTAGGAACTTTTTATTTTAAGAATTGACTGAGTGTATTTTCTCTTTCTCGTTTCCGTTATACGGCTCATCTTTAATACTTTTTTCCTTAACTTATTAGTAATCGCTGTATAAAATGTTTTCATTTCTTCCATGAAAGCTCACTATATCTTTGGGATGGATGTGTCAAAAATTAATTTATAGTTTCTTTGTGTTATCATATTTTGTAAAAGCTAAAATTATTGAATAAAATTGATTTGTTGGTGCTGAGGGCTATGAGTTTTTACCGCTTAGTAATGTTCGAACAATTAAGTGACTCGGGTCAAGTAATATGTTGAGCAATACAAGATGTACTTACGTGAAGTGTAGGGTGTGCATTTCTTTTTCATTTTTGTGCCATTTTTGTTTTAGCTTGTGTTTGAGTGATAACTGTAATAACATGAAAAAATGATGTTAAAGCTGTACAAGGATAGTTCTCTTTTTATTTTAATGAAATTTAACATCCATTCTCTAAAATGCGGTCTATGGTCGTGTAAAAATTTACAACGAACATTAAAATACCATATAATTTTATTAGTCGTATCATATATGGTATGCAGAAATGCACCATATAATTATGTGACATTTAGGACATCAGCCGCAATGCCCACCGTATCATATTATGATATACATTCCAGAACAAAAACTTTATAACTTATCCACATTGTTTAAAACATAAATGCAATCCATTGTTTGTATGCAGGTAAGTGTACTCGTACTATGCATATAATTTAAATCTAAAAACAAACATTTTGGGGGGTATTTAAGGGGTGTAACGATACCGTGTATTTACGTTTTTGAAAGCGTAACGATATTTCCTCAACAGTTTTCGAGCGTCTTCGAATGTCACCAAGAATTCGATACGACTTGATCAAGCCCAGAAAGGGTAGAAATAGCCACTTGCTAAGATATTTAGTCCGCCAGCTCTCATGTATCTCAATACAATATCATAATCACCACGTACTGCTACCTACCCATGCTATGAAAATCGTTCCTCTCGGCACAGGCTTTCACTCCATTTATTTCACATAAATTTTTGCATCTGCAGCATGTATTAAAAAATCCCATTTACTATAACAGAATCAAACTGAGCTGGATAGCTTTCCCATTCATGGTTTTTTTAATCATCTTTACGTTAAAGCATGCATCACTCAAAATTAATCCTGTTAGTGTCATGTAACAGAACTGACTTTTGGAGAAACGATGTATTTTCCGTAGACGAGCTAGGTTAAATTCACATTATATCACAAGACCTGTTTCTAAAGTGACAAGAGGATTGCAAAGAAAGCCCATCTCCATGTCCAAAGTTAGGCTGAATATGCATCGTTCTCTTTCTAAATGCTTTTTGTATAAATTTATAATTCATCTACGCCATGGTGGTATATAACTTATATACAATTTATAAGCCAATTAATTGAACGCATGTAATTAATTTTTTTCACATTTCTCTGAAATGAAGTCATAATCCTATATTCTGAGAGCGTCGTGAGTTAAAGTAATGAACCTTAATGAAGTTCATCTTATGGGGTTTTTTTGTCAAATGAATACAGGAAACGATTCTATTCACAGTCAATGGTAATAAAAAGAACAAGCACTGCGGGTTTTTGAAATGCTTTTATGACAGGCTTTACGTAATGAAACATAATGAAGCGTGCTTTAGATTTTAAGTGGCTTAGCTAGTGTGTTTGAAATAAGCCATTTTTGCATTCCAAATTCATTAGCCAGAAGTTGCCAACCAATAAAATACGAGAGTCGTTGAAAACAGATGAGAAATTTTTCATAAGTTTTTAACCACAGATCATTTTTGAAATCTGTAAATGGTGCGAGAAAACTCAGTAAATTCACATCTGCAATAAGTCTTAGCACTGTAATTGAATGTCCCATGTAGGCATTATAAAAACAAGATGACGGCCCCAAATGGAAATTAGTCAAATATAATAGTCAAACTATCATGAAATTTCTTCAGTCAAATGGAAAAATTCTGACTGAAGTTTTCATAAAGAAATCAATGCCACTTATAGTGAGAATGCTTTGACTAGAGGAGGCCGCATTAGTCTTCATGATGAGCCATGCACTGCCGAATTTATGAAGACATTGATCGCATTGATGATCTGATAAAAAGGGATTTATTGCGTTAAAGTCAGGGAATCGGTTACCAGTCTAGAAGTTCTCGCAATTACTGTATACGGTATAGTTCATTGTAAGCTTAGATTTTGAAAGGTTTCTGCAGGATGGTTCTTTTTAAACATAGATGAAGCCATCGTTAACAAAGTAAACGACTGGAGGGTTAAGTTTAATCAACTTTCTTTGGGGAAGGCATACACTCATTGGCACAGTGATGGCAAAAATGCATCGATCGTCCAGGTGACTACATTGAAAAGTAGGCAAATAGTGTGAAGAACATTGGTGTAAGTTAGAATGAGCTACGCCAATAAAAATGAGTCATATTATAACGATGTTAAAAGTAATTTCCGAATACCCCTTATAATTTACCACTAGAATAGAAAGCCAACATGAGATCAGAAAGATCACGCTCTATCGTTTTGTGTATTAGGGTAAAAGACATAAATTGATAAATTTTGTATTTTTCTTGTAACATTAATTTTGAACTAACTATATTCATGTAAAGTAATAGAACAATTTAGGTATTTCTTAACCTTAGAACTTCCTCAGTATTTGTTTATAAACTTGTTATTTATTTTATTTTTAGACGACGAAAGGACTTAAAATAAAATAAACATTTGATAAGATTTTAGTAAGAAAGATATCCCACCTATTGGAGGATATAATTTGTCTACTTAGGATGATACAGCCTCTGTCAAAGGATTACTTTTTTTCCTCAGTAAATTTTTTTAAGTGTCGTTGAATCTCAATTACTAACACTCAAAGCGATTTTAATCTAAGTGCGAACAGTAAGGTCTTTATAAAAATAATTATTTCAAGAGTTCATATTTTTTTCATTTTCTTAGAACGGGAGATACAAGAAAAACTGAGGAAGAAAAAATCTGGAAAGATGGCAAGGTAAGCCAGTATGCTCTTTCATATTAGAAAAACTAAAAGTTTTGGTGACGATGCTGTTAAAATATTGCCATTAAAGAAGCCAGTATTTATGCCTATTGTCTTTATAGGTGCACTGGACAGTGCCCAACTTAGTCTATAAACTAACTCTGTTTATATCCAAACGATTCATCAGATAATTGTGAAAACCATAACAATTCTTTATTTAATGAAGAACATGATTTTCTTTCTTTGCTCTTTTTTTTCTTTCGGCGTTCTAATATAAATATTAATTGTCTTGTTATTCTGATCATAATAGAAAACAATTTTTGATAGAGAAAAGACTTTCAATTAGTACTCTGGTTTAACATTGTTCTTTTAATCCATGAAACCTTTTTTCCAGGGCTAGCGAGATGTCGTCCAAGCAATGGTTAAGTAAAAACGGACTAGTGGCCAAGCGGCTAACCATTCTTGATGCCCTTGGGTCCACTTTCATCCCCCATAAAGCCAAGTATATATCCATCTTAGACAAACATGTCATGTCCAAAGTTTTCGATGAGGTTAGTTTTTATTTTGCTTTTCTCGCAATGCGAATGGAATGACAATTTATCAAAGAAACCTTCCTACAAGTTTATAAATTAAATTTGGTTCATTAGGTATTTAATTGTTATTTAACTGTTACGCTGCTTAGATGAAAAAATCATATCATAGATTTTGTTTATCTCTGCAAAAGATCAAAGCAAAGGCCTTATAGTGGGGATACTAAATCTTTATTTCCTTTCTCAATATTATTTTATCTGATGCATGTAGTTTTCAGTAAGTTTTAATGTGAATCTAGTGCCCTGTAAATGCTCTCTTTTTCTCGGAACGCTAATAATATAAAAAAAGTATCCAAAATGTTATTATTCATGCATTATTTTTTATAGATCTAGCATATGCCTAAATTTTAAGAAAAAAATTTCTTATCATGCTCAACTGAATTCAAACATTATTTTGCCTAGGTTCTTCCCATTGCTCATGTGTCTAAGAGCCAAAATGTTCGACTTGTCAATCCAAATGGTGTGAATTTGAAGGAATACGAGACAAAAGTCAAGGCTGCACAAGCAAAGTTCAGAAAGTAAGAGATATAGACAGTGTGCTCATAGATGTCATCGCCAACGTCACCAACATCATCTTCATTATTAGGACCAATTGCTTTTAAAATCTTTGTGTATCTCACTCATTACCATCATAATCAGCAGTAGCTAGGTCAAAAAAGTTATTGTTAAAGTTTCTTTTGGTTTTGCTTAAACATCTCCTTTGTAAAAATGAAAGAATATCAAGATAATTAATATTTTTATTTGGTAAAGTAGTGTTTTTAGGACTGTATATTTTACTTTTATTGCTGGCTCAAAAGACAACCTTGTTCATTTATGACTTTGACTTGCCATCTCTTCACGTTTGCCAATGATGTGCCAATAGTCTCTAATTATCTTATAAATGATGGGCAAAAGGAAATAAGATGGAAAGCAAAATGAAAAAAAGATTGTGACAATAAAAAAAGGCTGTGTCTTATTACTGTTTTCAAATTAGTCAATGAATCAGGTGTAAATGCACTAAAAGCTGCATGGCTAATATGTATACTAATGCTTTTTAAAATACACTTTCAGGCGTCTTGATGCTTTAGTTTGGAATGCTTTGCCAGAATCTGCCAAAGAAGAGTGAGTTGCTGAAACTTCTATGAACGCTTTTAATTATAAGTATTGCACTAGCATAGATCTGTTTTCAAATCTTAAGGACACCCCTTGAGTGTAGATACATTTGATGAGATGAGTAAACATGTGAAAACATTTATAAGTTTGCTGAGAAATTTTTTTTGAATCCTTAGACCTACTGTATTTTTATTCATTTTGACTGTGTATGAATTGGTCCAGTTGTAGAATACAAAATTTATACAGTGCTCTAGCTTATCTCAAACCTGCAGGTGTCATAGATGTTTTAGGTCTTGGTAGTGTTAGTAACAACAAAGTAACAGGATACCAGATTCATACAAGTCTTTCACAATTAATTTGATGCCATATATTTATTTATTACAGTTATTTTTACAAAGATTATCCCACTAGTTAAATGTTATTATAACGTAAATTCTTTAAAACTTTACAATTATTATGAATGCAAGTCAATATAGCCAAAGAAATATCCATATCTTATTTCCAAACATGTACATTTTCTAACAGGTATCTGTACATGAAAAATTTAGAGTAAACAATTAAAAGATAATTTTAAAAAGTCGTCCTCTAAACTGTGCAGTTATTGAAACCAAATTTTCAACATTTTGTTTCACCACAGAAAATTGATTTTGAGCATCCATGTGCACGTGCATTTGATCATTAAAGAAGATAAACGTGCCCATTTTTCCCTATGATTCAAGCGAGTTGGTTTTCATTTGATACGTTTTTTATCTTAATTTCTTCTTATTGTAATATTTTTTTACAAAACCTTTTTTTTTTCTAACCAGGTTTGAATCAGACAAACCAATTTCATTTGAAGAAAACCGCACAAAAATCCTGCTACATCTAGAAGATGCCAACTGGCCTGTAAGGGAGCAGGACGTCACCCTGCTGGCTAACGAGATTGCCCGGGCAGATAAATTCTTGCTTCAGTCCAAATCGCTTCGTAAAGCAGCTGCAGGGGAGGACGACTGGGATGAGAGTGAGGAAAGCTCATTTGAACTCCCAGGAGAAAAAAGCCATGCTCCTAAAAAGCGGGAGGCTTCTTCACCAACAAGGTCAGATAAGTCCAATGATTCTCCAAGATCTGTTGCAAAATCCAATCAGGATGAAGACGATGATGACAAAGGAAGAAACTCCCCAAGAAGATCTAGATCTGATAATGGTAGCCCGGTGCGGTCAGAGAAAGGCTCTCAGGATTTTGAGGTCAGTTCAAACAAGAGTTGAAATGAGGCTCTTTTGAGTTGTTTGTCTTGTGATTATGATTTTTTTGTTATGCAGATTTCAAAAGTGGCCTAGTAAAAATTCAGTTAATGTAGCATTTTATTGAATTATAACATACTGACATTACAAGTTTCGTACATTTCTTATTGCACCCACTCCCAATGTATATTTATCTTTAAATTTTATTATACAGTATATTTTACTTCAAACTTATGACGCTTACTGTACAAATGTTTAAGCCTTTACTCTTGTGAAATTAATTCTCTCTTGTGAACTTGATAGGTTTTACCAACTACAATTATACAAATTAGTGTTTGAAGAAATCATTGTCTTATTCTAAAATTGCAATATCTGTACTGTAATCTTTATCACTATCTTTGTAAGAAGTTTCAAATGTGCTCTGTGCACAAGACGACAGCAAAACAACCTTTTGTTGTAAAGATTTTAATATATTATACCTCAGTCTGTGATATTTCTTTTCTTGTAAAAGTTGGTTGATTTTGATGCACATTTAGCCTTTTGATTTTTAATTGATGCTTTTTTAAGTTTCAACCTATTTTCCATGGCCATGTTATAAAAGACTTGTTTTATCCTATCTAGTACATAAACTATATTTATTTGAAGCAGTATTATTGAACAGAATAGTTTTTTTTACATCCACTTGTAAATATGTAACAGATTCCTTTTAATTCAGCTCTTGAATGAATGTCAATGTTGGATTGTGCTCTTTGAGGAAAAGCTGTTTTTAGTATGATATAATAACTTTTAATTTTGTCTTTCACCCTTAACAAACTAGATAAATAATTTTTATACTTCCTCATTCTTTAATATATTACAACTAACATGTAGATCGATCTTTTACTACACCAAATAAATCATCTCAGGTTAAGGACAGGAGAAACACAGTGTTGTTTTATTTATTGTGTACATGGAAAGAAAAAAAATTTATTAAGTTGCATTGGTTTTAAATGATTTTATGCGGAAACAGCAGATTTTCTAATGTGGCCGATTTCCTCTCATGTCATTGAAAAAAACTTTGTTTAAGTCAAGAAATCACATGTTTTGTTATTAAACCATCCCAAGGTTGTAGAATTAGAAATGAATCAAAGGATGTCTCAACGACACGATTTAAATTGTTTTCTATCTCGTTTCTCTTTTACTTAATATTTCCATTTCTTATGAAACTTTTTTTTTGTTTTTTTTATTAACCTGTAGCTTATGAAAAATAGTATTAAAATCACCTACACATGAGTATACATCTATTTGCAATATATTCATGTTTATACAAAGCCAGCTATCGTGCTACTTTTGCAGTTTTAACTATTTTGTATAAACCGACTATAGAGACGGTTTTTATACTATGTGTTTATCTTTTTTTCAGTTTAACAGAAAAAAATGTTATTGCATTTTGGCAAATGTAATGGGTGATTTTTCATAGAGGTCATCAAATTTTGTTTTGTTTTGTTTGTTTTTTTTAATATCTCATATTGCATGTAAACCAAGAATATTTTTAACCTCTCTCACTCATTAAAGAAATTGGCCACTTTTGAATCTGCTGTCCCGTGATGTTTGTGTGTGTATGTGTTCTGTCTTTATGGTTGTGTGTTTAACGTATGATATTATTCGTTTTTGTTCAACTTTCAAATTATAACAAATAATACTGATAAAATAAATTTAACATTTTGACACTGCAGTCAAAAAGGACGAAACCAAACTCATCTACGAATTTCATGAACTGTCATAATTGCAGTTGCTTTAAAATAATCGTGATTATAAAAACCGACATGGGGAAAACCAAGATCACACAAGAATTGAAGATAACTTCAGTATCTTTTAATTAATTTCTAAAGAGATGTGATATGAGTTGGCTCAAAAGCATGTTTTCTTTGTTTGTACATCTAACATTCCCTGTAGCACACTCGCTCATATATTTGGGCATATAAAACATTTTCGTTCGAAGCACAGAAGAAAGAAAACAAGTCATATGCAAAGCCACATGCTCATTCTACAACGTGTGTAATATATTTATACAAAGAAAACGGGATCTATCTCGTTTCACATTCGGCATATAAAAATTACACTATTTTTGTACAGAGCCTATTTTAGTTCATTAGAAACTTTACAAAATATTTTACGTTTTTCCTGCCATATAAAATAGTAATAAGTAATACGTTTTCAAAAAGTATCAGGCGTGATAATAAGTTACTGGAATAATAGAATAACTGATGAGGAGAAGTTTAATTTCCACCAAAAGTGTTTCATTTTAATCTTCCCTTACATAGAACTACATGTAATTTCCAACTTTACAGGTATTTTCCTACTTAAATGTGCAAAAGTGACATAACATTCTTTTTCCCCATAAAGGTTTCAAATCATACTTTTAAATACTTAAAATACTAATTAAAACAGTTGCTATAGAATAATGAGGGTAAATATGCCCTGCACACACCGACAAACACGGTAAAAATTTCGATCGCGCTTGAGCGATGAAAAAAATCAACAGCTTACAGTATTAGAAAGAAAATGAAAGATTTAGATTCAGAAGTATTTCGTATTTACTTGCATGGATAACATGTGTTAAAAAGGCGCGGGGTTTTTTTTATTTGTTATGAATAAAGGAGTGAAAGACATTTTGAAATAAGGGCAACTTAGTAACAGAAAGAGATGTGCGCAAATAAATACATTGGGTGGGTGATAACGTGAAGATGCGAATTTCAGTTGGTGCTCTACTTCAGTAGGATCAGTCGAATAATAAACAAGATAAAAAGTATAACTGCATTTTACACCACACATGTATCTCAAGACAACTTGTATGAGAAATGCGGTGACTGAGTAGATTGGTACAAAAAGACATTTAGCTAACTTCGGCTCTGTTCATTTTGGTTTATTAGAAATAATTTAATCTACGCTGTTCATATTGCAATAAGAATGTGAGATACATCAACTTTGCCACAGACTTTTTAAAGCAAACGAATGATTAATTTGTATCAGCAGTTTTCGCCGGTTGTATTAAGCATAGGGCCTACCTAAACCAGATACAAAGAAACCTGCCTTCAGAAGACCAGAGCTTTGAATGTTGTCTAGAACACAAAGCAGCATGCTCTTAGTCAGTAATACGTTCAAGTGAGAAAATATTACAGTAAACCAAACAAACGACCCAGGGTGGACGGCAACTTGTAATTTAAAAATTATTTTGTATAAGATTGGATGCGCTTCAATAAACTTTGAACACCCAAATGAGTAGTAGAGGCAGCTAGTGCGCAATCAAATTATTGAAAGATTTCAAAGGTATGAAATTAGCTGTGGAGAGAAGTAGGCTTGAAGTGGAAATCCCCGAAATGCCTGCCTTCAGTATGATTCGAAACTTTGCTTTATAGTAGCTCCGGCACACATTGAATAGTGAGGGTAAAGTACCCAAAGTAAAAGAAACGTTTCAACTCTTATTACATTTAGTGCTTACTCTGGTAAAGCTTATTCCAATACAGAGCAAATCTGAAGTAAAAAGGAGAATCCTAAGCGTGATTTAACTAAGCAAATGATGAACATTTCGCAAAAAAAAAAAACTTTTATTTTGTTTTTACCCGATAAAAATTTTGATTGTTCTTACCGAAAGACACAGTGAAAAATGAAAAGGATTAAGTGGAAAAAGAGGGAAAGAAACACAGTATGTGCATGAGTCTGAGAAGAAGAACAACAAAAAGAAATAATGATAATGTTGAAAATTATGCATGATAGTTATGGTGATAATGGCGGCGTTAATGAAAATACACATGTAGTAAAATAGTCAGAACTCCCAAAATTAAGTGTATTATCATGTCTGAAAAAATATATAACTCAATAGAAAACCTGTTTTATCAGACAGTAGCTGCGATAAGAGATGTACTTATCGATAGTTCGTGTTGGTGTTATAATGATTTCTACAACATAATTTAGCCAGACTGCATTAAAGCCTCGAATGTACGGCATTAGTTGCGTAGTTTAGCAATTTAAGTAACTCGCTGTGTAGGTAGTTTATATTCCAAATTCGCTTTTAAAAATAATCAAAATGCTAATGAATCTGACACTGTTAAATGCATGTGATTGTTATGACTCTTTTTTTTTCCTTTCTTTATCCACATTATAATATCTATGAAGGCTAAAAATTAATTAAGAAATATTTTTTTTAGCCAGAACATTTCTTAACCTGCCGCTATCTGCAAAAAGATCTTTGCGCCGATTGGGATGCATTCAAGACATTAAAAGAATCATTTTTTAAGTTTCTAATATGCACCTTTTTCTTTAACAGTAATAGTCTTATTGTTCTGAAGATTTAATTAACTAAACTGGATTTGACAATTATACAATGTTTTTCTGTAATCGTTGCTCTTCTTAAGAAAATAGCAAGTAGAAGTCGAAATGTTTCAAAGTGAGGTTTAAATGACCGAAATACAACAGTTACAGTTGAAAAAATTACGCGGGAAAAAACGAAAAATAACTATTTAATAATTGAGGAAGAAATAATTATAAGAACATAGAACATAGAACGTGGCAGCTTATAAATGCGTGGACTAAAATGAAAAATCATAATTAGATTTAAGATGCGGCTTAGGGTAAAACTACACCAGTATCGGTATCGGCGGTCAGACCAGACCCGACGGGTTTTTTTTGTGGGTTTTGGTTTCTAAATTAGCAACGCCTATCTTTACATTCGTAATTAGACCTAGGCCGCCGCATTACAGACCAAAATGTCACGGTCTGACCGTTGGTTCCGACACCAATGTGGTTCTACCCTTAGTCGTGCCTTAGCAGTTGATCAACAGGGAGATCACGTAAAATAATGTAAAACAATTGAATCATCAAGCTAGTAAATGTCGTGAAACAAGCCCATGTAGATCGTCAACGTAGTGAATGCGATGGTTCTTTGACGCTAAAATTTACTTTATATTTAAGATTGGTTTACATTCCAAGATTTTAAACTGTTAAAGGTTAGCTTATCTAGTCATCTAGAGGAAGTTCCCGCTTCTCTGCTAGATAAAGAACGGATTTTTTCTGGAAACTTGATGCAATGGAGAAGTGTGGTTTCTTGTACGTGTTGACTGTCGGCTCCACAATTTTTCTTTTAATTTAGAGAGGGCCTGGAGGGCCTGTAACATGATGTTTCGTTAGCACACCTTCATAGTGACCCTGAGCTTGATCACAGTCATTATACAGTATATTGATGGTTTAATTTAATTAAGACACAGTATGGGTACATAATTATTGCCTTAGTTCAATGAAAAGCTTAGATGTGATACATTACTTTTTGCTAAATAAATTTGCTTAAATTCTACCCAAGTTTTTACCTGCAACTAGAGAACTGAACATCTCTTGAGATTCGTGGGAAAATACTCGTCGGGCGCTCGATAGCATGAAGTCTTCAGGGAAGATAAATGGCAAGGTTAGCGTTTTAGCCCTTTTAAACTCCTTACACTCTTTTGTTGGCGTGTGCCTGTTTATTCTGCTTTCATGAGGAACCGTAAGTTCCACCCCTGTGAACTGTTGTGTTGAAGGTGAATGTACCACGATGTCGGGTCTTAATGTGGTTCTCCTTATGGCATAGTGGGAGATATGCTAAAACTGCTCAATCATCATAGCCGTCCAGCAGCCCTTTTCTTTGAGTACTTGTCGTGGTCGATGCCCCATGCCATTTCTAAGTGCCGCTTCCTGTTGTAAATATTGTGAAGTTTGTCTGAAGTGGGCTGATCTGAGCTGCTTATGACTGAGACAAGCTCTTGAAGCACTCTGTTGTGCTTTCAGGTATATCAGCCTTATGGGAACCCTGCTTTACATGAACTCAGGACGTGATCTGTTGTTTGTCAACCCTGACACAGTGATTATATATGATCGTCGTTCTTAGCTCAGCGTAGCAGATTTGCATTTTAGAGCCAGGGATCATATACTGAATAATGAGGAAGCTCATTCTTAGGAGTGCCAATTACCAAATGTCCTTACATGTTAGGGATCTTTAGATTGCAGAATACCATTTCGTCCATTGACCTTGCTGAGGCTCCTCGGTTGCCTTTCGAACCCTTCTGAAATCTTCCTTTTGCGTTGCCTCTGTCTGTGACTACCACGACTGTGGATAACCCCAGTCCTTTGCGGTCAGTTTGAGTTTAGCCGATTACCTCTTTCATCATGAGGCATTCTTTTCCATCGTCTATGGCTTCGGCTGCTTATCTGCCGGTGTTCTTGACGGATGATTGGACGGTTTTTACCACTGGGCCATCATTAGTCTTCTAATCTGGCTTTGTCCCCTTTATATCCGTCAAGTGATTTCATTGATAGCTTTAACTTTGCTTTGTGACAGTAGATTGCCACATCTGAGAGACTAGTTGGAACTACCGGCAATTTCCTTGAAAGTAATTTATGTTAGCTTCAATTGGTTGAAAGATCTTTTAAGGTTAGCTAACAGATGAACAGTATAGCAAACGCGAAATATTAACTTGACCTATTAACACGATGCTTTAAACTTTTCTCTTGCCACTTCCATTAAATGGCACTTAAAATAATGGGCAAGTTCATGCATTCTTATAAATCAATCCTAGCAGACATTGATCATTGGTGCGCACCATTCGAAGGTATTATATAAAATCAGTACAACTATGCTCTTTATGCCAGAGGAGTGTGTATTTCGCACAGCTGCTATTTATTGTCATTAATGATATACTACACAGTTTGTATTGGGATTAAGAGTAGCGTGGAAACAAGAAATATCGTTCGTGCAAGCAAGTTAGTGTTTAACACAGCAATTATCGCTTTATTGAAGTTGGCAGCAATAGACATATTATGTTGTAGTTTGAAGTTTATGTTGTTGTCAGATTTTCAATACACTAAGTAGAGTAACTGGAAAGGTATTTACAAAGACTTGATTTTGTTTAAATCTCTGTCACTTTAAATACTCTGCTTCTGTATTACAAATTTAAATGCCACCTCTAGTAATCGAGATGACACTCCAAGGTTCTTTAGCGTTGAAACCGTAAAAAAATTAGCTTTGAAACCGTAAAACAATATCTTTGTGAGGATTGGTGAGGTTAAAGAGCTAATTGCAACGTGTCGGCTTGCTTTGGTACCCGTAGGCGAAAGCTGTAATCAGTCACTGATGACCTTGCCATTTTTCTCGACGCTGTGTTTTCAAAGATGCATCTTTATTTTGACGAAGTCGGTAATCTTTCTGACTGTTAAAATGGAGCTTAAACTTCAGTGCTTCAACGGTGTTCAGTGTAGTAGTAGTAGTAGTACATGTAGTAGTAGTAGTAGTAGTAGTAGTAGCAGCAGCAGCAGCAGCAGCAGCAGCAGCAGCCACTGCGCAATCAAATGATTGAAAGATTTTAAAGGTATGAAATTAGCAGCGGGGAGAAGTAGGCTTTTGGAGCTGGAATATTAACCTTACTAAATAATTTTTAATTTGCTTGACCTTTGGCGGTGTAAGATTATAACCATATTTTTTAGATTGCCAGACTAGGGGTACTGGCAGGTGTGCATTACAAAGTCTTCGGAAACCGTAGTCACAGGAGACATCTTTGAATCGATTGATTTTTTTTATAAATTTATTGGCTGTCGATATAAAAAAAAGGTCAAGAGTTTATTGAACTGGAAATTAGTCTCCGGAAATTTACATAACAATTCCCTGTGCTGTAGAAGCGGGGCAAGTCCATATGAAAACTTTCTTGTCAGTAAAAAGCACAGGAGGGGGTCGTGAAGATCAATAATGATCGTGAACACCAATAATGAAATCCTTGATTGTCTGTAAACTAGTTTTGAAGTGCACAGCGTCAGACCCAGAGTTAAGGAGTATTTGAGCACTTTTCATCAGAGAGCGGTCAAAAGAATGTCATTTTTTAAACGACTGTGCATGTCCTACGCCTTTCCTTTGATTGTTTACTTTCCTCCAGGCTGCCACATTCTTATCTTTCCTCTCGGGGTGTTGAATGACTCCGGGTAGTCAATAATCCATTGTGACAGAATCTTTAAATGTCAGAATACCTAGGTTTATTGCTGCATGTCATGCACGATAAGCCTGTTCTGTTTCTATGTTAGGTTACATTTTCTTTGAACGAAACAAGTTTTATGTAAAGATAAGAACTCATAAACGTGTACTACGTTTTAGCCCGTGCCATACACGTCTAGTTCAAATCTCACACCAAATATTATAAACGGTGCCAACAATGGCTTTATAAAATGTGAAGATAAAGATTTTGTTGCTTAATTTCATCTCGTAAGCTAAGCAATACAGTGTTTTAATAGCAATGAAGAAATTATGTAAGCTAATGTTATTTCCTTCACAATTATACACATATGTATTAAGGCTGCTATTAAATTAAAAGACACTACCCTTCTTTCAAGTGTTGGAAAATGGATAATGCTCTGTTTTAGCACTTATATACGTATGTATGGAAGCCATTCTTATAGAGACAGTTAGGACTAAAATAACAACATTGGTTTCAAGGATTTAGTAGGCCTCCAGCAAGGTGTTTATAGGGCTTAAAGTTATTTGGCCATTTTCTTTTTACTTTAGGTTGTGCCTTAAGATTTAAAATGCACTGAGTTAAGCCTTGAGTCGAGTAGATGCTTCGATGCCTGGTTTAATGGCAATTGATATTCTTTTTCTTTTTTTTTTATTGAGCGCAGATTCATATTCTGCAGCACCTGGTGCAATGTGCGCTCATTGCCTATTTACGAAATACAACTGTACCATTTATCGAACCCTATTACGATTGCTCAGTTCTGCCTAGCTTCACACTCCTCTGAACCCATTCTCTGTGGGCGTGCGGCTTATTGCTTGAGATTAGCACACATTATTCATGGTCCAGACAGATTTAATCTGCTTGAAGTCACTGGGCTTTGACAAAGTAGGCCTGTTAATGTGTCTGGGGTCTGGAGAAATATTTTTTCGATTGATCTGATCATTTTGTTCTGTGTGATTTTTTTTTAAATTAAAGAATGTATAGCGTTGATATCCAGTGCTATGGCAAATATTCAGGGACTCAAAATGTGCTTGATTACGTTTGTGGTAAACTTTATATAAAATGGAAAGCTTCCAGCATAGCTACACGAAATTAAGTGACATTTAGTGATACATATTATGCTAAGATTTAAACAGAGGAAGGAAAACGTGGATTGTGTAATTATTCAAAGAAGCTACATAGTGATTGAAAATGTACTGGTCTGCTGGGGCATTAGTGGCGCTGCTCTTGTGGCGACACAGTTACGCTGAGTAACGAAGCCTAATTTCCCGAAAGGGATTAATAAAGTGTAAAAAAAAAAAAAAGAAATTGAATAAGCACAGTGTTGCAAAGGAGTTTGCCTCAGTTCAATTTGTACATACACGCGCTGAATAAACCGCCTGTCCGAAATAGAAATTACAGAAGATCTTTTTCATGATTTGAAATACGAGTAACATTGTTGAGACATTAATGAGAACAAGAGCTTGTATATCCTACCTAGCACTCTAACTCTAAGATGTTCATAGAGCATCCAGCAATTTAGACTCGATGAGTGCCTTTTCAAAACTCCCTATTCCCTTTGTTTACCTGTTGAATGCTAAAACAATTTTCTAACAGTTACAACCCGTTGTTTCAGGGATTTTACATGCTAAGGACCTGTTAGAAGCTATAAAAATGGGTTCACTTATATCAAAAGACAACTAAAAAGGCACAGCTTTTCCATTTTGGAATCATTCTGAAATCAACTGTTGTTTTTTTCTGGAGTTTACAAAACTTCCGAAACCTGAACGAAAATTGCATTCGTATATATATATTTATTTAAGCTACAATGGATACCATGGAACCCATCTTTAATTTGGTGGATATCATGTCCAGTCGAAGATCTAAGAGCAAAGTTTCACCTCGGAGAAGTGAAAAGAGTAGCCCCACACCTGAGAAGAAAATGCTGTTAACGAAGCAGAACCTTTATAGGCACAACGGAGAATTAGCCTTAATGCAGAGTTTAGAAGCACAAGGAGTAGAGAACGGAAAGTGTGAGACAAGTAGATTTAATTGCAACTACGTAAAAGCTCCAAGAAGAAACGAAGTTCACATAGAATACCGGAAGTGTAAGCAGCGGGAGTGCAGTGTTTGCAAACCAGTTCTAAAAAACTACCGCAGTCTCTGTGACGCTGTTGACCCAATACTTTTTACAAGATGGGAGAGGAAAACAGACGGTAACAGAACAACCTTGGCGAAGGTCAATTATGTAGTCAATGTAGGTAAATTCGTTTTAAAAAATTCAATATTTATGTCTGAATTTTTAAAAGATATCAAACACGTTTTTCTCAAAGAAGTTGGTACTTCTTAAAGATTTGTAAACATTATAAATTATTTTCTTTTTTTGGAATTCTAATTGAAAGAAAATTGATACTTGTTCATGTGACTGCTTTGGTGCCGACTTGTGGGAGGGGGGGGGGGGTTGTGACATAACTGTATGTTCTTCCAATCACCACTCCTAATCCAACAACCATCATAATCACTCAAATAAAATTCATAGTCTCTGTCTCTGACTCTTTAAAATCCTATCCATGTACTACTAAGCACTTTTTTCGTTTTCATTACCACATAAATATCGTGGGTGAAATCTCGTATTTTTTGTCATTATTATGATAAAGGAGGTGGTAAAAATCAACATATCTTCTAATTAATGTGTTAGAAGAAATGCAGTTATCTTAACCGCTGATTATGGTACCGACAACAATCTTTAATATTTGAATAAGGTTGAGGATGATCACGAAAATGAGGAAGACATTGAAGACAGACGAGAAAGAAAAATTCGTACAATAGTCACATTTAAAATGCTGCTACTTTTATAAATGGTTTTTTGAGTGAAATAAAAAAAATGCAGACCTATGTTGTCTGAAACCATGAATGGTTTAACATTACCGGTAAATTTTAAAACTTTGTCTCTGCTTTAAGCGAAAAAAATTATTTTGTCCTTTAAGACGATTGTTTATGCCTTCGAATTCCACGCATTACTAAGTTTTGTGATAAAATTTACGAAATGCAAATTAGTCACGAAATAAGAAAATGTGTTTAGCTCCTAAACCTTTGTTTGTCAAGTAGAAATTAAAAACCCCTTTCGCCTAATCCATTTCATCAGGGTCTGGGCCAAGTCATTCGCAATGTTGATCGGTCAGCTGAAGGAAAGGTCAAGGAGGGTGCAGAGGTTATCAAATCAAAGGTCAGGGTCAGGTTAGACACGTTGAGGGGTCAACGGGTGATCGCCAGAAAGGATCAAGATGGGTTATATTATCCAGGTAGGTGAACAAACTGTTTTGTCAGTGTTTTACTTTCTTATTTTTGCAGAGAGACAAGGTCACATAATTTTTTTAAAGTAAAAACATTCACAAATGAATCTTTCAAACGGTTGTGAAAAGTGATTTTTCAATTGAATTTAGGCAACTGTGGCTCAGGTGGCTATCACATTGTCAGGATATTAGAAAAAAATATCCACATGGAACTTTTTCCGGTCTGTTATGGTGGAGACATTGGCTTTAATAACACCCCGCTCACAAGCTGACTGAAATAAATTCATGCTTTAATTTTTTGATAGTTTCAAAAACCTTAATATCGCTGTTGTCACGTTTTGATAACGCCTGCTACGACACATTTGCACAATCTATTGCTTTGTTAGGCTAAATAGTTGTTGGAATTTATAGGGACTTAATTTTTTGAACGGATAATTATGGAGCCTAAAGTATTTCAAATATTGATTAGTATAGTGATCATAGATTTGTTTTATTGTTCTGATCTCGGTCGTTTTAGTTCTTCATCTAATTATCCAGGCGCCCATTGTTGTAAAAAAAAGCTGAAGTACTTTGTAAAATAAGTTTGTTGTCTCAGCTCAATAACTTTTGTTGCGATGGAAGTGTCTCAAACAGCTTCTTCCTTAACGCATTGTGACGTTTATCCAGATACCATTATTTTGAATATTGTCCCAACACAGTTTGTATTTTAAGTTCTATGCAAGGAATATTTAATCTGGTTGTGTGATTTAGTGTCGTAATACAGTCTCATATCTATTGATTTAGTCAATCAAAGTATCAATAAGATAGTTCTAAAATGAATTTTCCCAGTCTCTATGCAACTTATCATTGCCTTTGTTGTTTGTGTAGCCGTAGTATTGAAATGCTCCGACCCTCGCCATGCTCTTGTACGGTATGACGGTAACGAGGAAGCGCAGATCCTTACCAGAAATGTCATACCAGTGGGTGGAGCTGTTGCAAGACCGCCCCTTTATGTGAGTGACAGAGCGACAGTTCAAAGTGTTGATGCTGTCTAACGTATTTTAGTAATTTCGAATAGTACTTTCTCTTTCTCTCTCTCTCACTCTCTCTCCTTCTCTCTCTTTCTCTCTCTCTCTCTAGGTATGTCTCTGTCTCTTTCTCTCTCTATTTCTTCTTCTATTTATCTATCTCCGCTCTCTCTCCCCACTGTAACTGTAAGATTTCATTCTTTCTTGTGAATCTAGGCAAGTTCACTTTGCTGCATTCGTAATCATAAAAATCACCCAAAAGCTTAAGATGGTGTAAAAATGTTTAATTACTATAACATTTATAACCATTCAAAGATTAAAGAAACTTTGTTAAATTTTAACGCTAAGAACCAGATCATATGCATAGAAGGCATCAAAGCCGTAGAATATGAAAAGTGCGTCATCCGACTCATAGTTGTTGCATTAGTTTTAAGTTGATACCCAAATGACTGCTCCCCTTTGTTTTATTATTGCTGCTTCACATTACTTGAGCAGATTGATATTCATCCTCCATTAGGTTTGTTTTGTTCAATTTTAACTTGAATGAATTTAAAGTTCTCACACTTTTTGTGGAATTATCATTCTTCAGGTCGGTGACTATGTTTTGATCCGTGTGGTATACTTGGACACAAAGGATGAGTGCTATGTCCCGGCGATTATACAGGTGGAACCTCAAAGAGTCTCGGCATCCCAAAAGTTTTATAGCGTCCTGATGTACAATGGGCAGAAGGTAGATTCTGATATAGAATTATTATAGTGAACTGAGTGTAGAAGGTTTTGGGTAAACAATGTTATCGTAAGATTTTCCATTATTTTCCTGTATCGTTAGGACTGATTGAGTGTGAGGTGGTCTGTTTTTTTTTCTTGTTTTTTTAGTTAGATGTGAGTATGGTACATGTATGTTTTTCTTTCAATTCTTTGTAAGTTTGTCCCTCAGTATAAGTATAGTATGCTTTTGTTAAATTCATGATCATTTTTGTCTACTGATTTAATATGAGTAGAGCCTATAGTGTATCATTGTTGAACTCTGTACCATTTTCCACTGCAAGTGTACCTTCCCATACCACTTTTCCACTGTTCAAGATTTGTTGTTGCTAATGTTGATATTTTCATTTGTCATTGTTGTTGTTTTTATTGCTATGTGATGATGATGAAGATAAGCTTTTTCAGGCCACAACCATGAGGAAGTATCTCGTTAAAATCAGCAAAGAGAGGTTCGAACTTGCATCTATGTATATCGCTGAGCAGCAAAATGAAGACAGAGAAGAGTAAGAAGATAATTATTTACCGGTATAATAACATGTATTTAAAATTGTTATACCTTTGCATGCCAATACTAGGGTTTTTTATGCGGGCAATATTTATTACAAGCTAATTACGTTATTGAAATTAATTAATTTTTATCTTTATCTCATTTCTATGAAGGACCTCTGTGGATCTCCCACCTACCTTCACTCTCACTCTCAGGTTGCCTCTTTCTTTCTGTCTACTTTGTTCTTCCTCCATTGAACAATCAAAGGATATATGTTAAGATAATTGTCTTGCTTCCTAGGCAAATGAGTCTAAAATGCTTCTCTTTTTTTAACCGTTATTAATAGGCCTCTTTTTTATTCTTCATCTCTATATTTTCAAACATTATAAGTTTTGATATCTTTCCAGAGAATATTGATAAATAATTTTATGATTTTTTTTTTTACGTTTGGTAACTAAGAAAAGAGTCTTGCCCAAAACCATAAAGCCTCTAAAGGTGAAAATTGATACATCCAACTCATCAACCCTGGACTCGAGACATTTAATCTTTAAAGTTGATGCATATATCGTGAATTTCATACCACTGTTTACCTGCAGAGCTCAAGATTTGCTGTACGTTTCACCCAGAGCTTCAAACAAAAGAAGGAAAACACGTCCTGACGACATGTAAGATGATAACATTGACGTTTTAAAGTGTCAAAGTTAATGCATGTAAAGTAAGAATTATAAGCTATGAACTCCAAAAACTCTTTTATGTCACTTTTTAAACTGGCTATTTGACTAAACTTACTGATCTTAACAAAGAAACCACACACATCCTTTACACCATGGAATTTGCCGCGCCACAACAAAGCAAATAAAACTGCAGTCAGTGAAAAAGTTGTAAAATAAAATTAATGGTCAGTTGTATGTCTATTTATTTTCTGAGGCTACCTATTTCATAAAAAAGTTTAACACTTCATAAATTTGATATAAAGTTTCAATTTGTTATTCTGAAATGTATCTTAGTTATGTCTGGTGGTTCACACATCAGTTTTATGTAAGAATCTTTTTATGTTTTTTGATAAGGTAATCGTTATTTTGAGCTGTTCATGTGACATTGCTAGATGACAGAGTGAGGTGGTTTTTGTATTTTTCTCCTCTCTTAGTCCATGAGAGCTATTGCATTTCAGGTTTGAATTACTCCAAGCGTGGTGAATCTAAAAAACTTGAGCTTAAATGCTTAATAGGCCTACTTTACTAACTATTTTAAACATACTATGTTTTTTTTTCCAGGAGAAAGCATCAGAGGAAGAGAAGCCCTTTGTCTGTTTCAAGCAAAGCCAGCTCAGAGGAAGATCGTGTTATAGAAGAAGAATCTGATGAAGACAATTATCAAGAAAAATCAAAAGATAAAAAGCAAGGCAGCAGTCGGAAGATAAAGAAGGACCAGCAGACACGTGGTTCTTCCAATTCTAAGTCAAGGTCGAGATTAGGAGCAAAATACTCTGGTGAAAATAGTGGTCACAGTTCTGGTTCTTCCAAAAGTAGGTCAAGATCGCGATCTGACTCAAGGTCAAGGAAAAACTCAAAGCCAAAGTCTCGATCCAGGTCTCGATCTCGTTCCGAATCATCTCAAAGCAGCAAGAGTAGCAGAAGCAGGAGCAGAAGTGACAGCAGCAGAAGCTCAAGGCCCAGAAGTAGGGACAAAAAAACAAAGAAGAGCGACAGAGAGAATGGTAGCTCCAACGCAAAGAAGAACCAACATGAATGCACAGAAAACAATGGTCTAGACAACTTTTTTGATGATGAAAGATCTTCATCCCCAAATAAAAACGAAGACTTAGAAGATAAACAAAAGACAGGTGACAAGCATGATGAAGTATCCGAAAGTAATGATAATATGAATGAAACTAGCAAGGAGCTTCGGTTGGAAGAGTTACAACAAAAGCTGTTGTCACAGCAAAAGAGACAGGAGAGACAGAAAAGGGTAAGCTTGTTGATTAATCTAATCCATTCCAAAAATTAACATCTTTTTCAAAGGAAAATTTGATAGATTCACCAGCCTAACTAAAACAGTGTAGGCTTATGTATGAAAATCCATGTTCTAACATCTACACAAATGAAAGAATGGTTTAATAAGTCCATTACAGTTATGAGCTTTAGTTTTTGTCGGAGTTTTGCCAATGTGTTATTTATAAGTTACTTGCAAGGAAAGGTCTCAGGATACTGGAAAGATTTCTTGAGTGAAACTCTGTGAGAAACTGGGTCAGCGGTTTTAGCCTTTGCTCAGTTAAAACTTGTATCTTGATACTAGCAACTTTTTGGTAGGATAACTGGCTTGTGAAATATAGTATAAATTCTATGGATTCATTGGGAATATCAGCTAATTTCAAACACCAATGTTCTTCATTATTTAAAAAAACTAGTATTTTATCGCAAAAAGAACAAAAAGTGCTAGTGTTACAAAAAATACAATAATTGTAATTATACAAATTGGAGTCTATGCTTGCACTTTAGCCATCATAATTCACAATTCTCTGCGATCAAAGTTAAGGGGATCAGATATTCAAAAATCAATTTTTTGTTTTTTCAAGAATGTAGGCCTGCATTATTTCAGATTGTAATATATTTTAAATAAAAACGTGAATTCAACATCATATCTTCATTAACAATTTATTGATTTCTCTTTTCAGAAACTGAAGAAGAAAGCAAAACAGTTAGCTCAGCAAAGAAAGGCTTTTAAAAGTTCTCTTTTAAAAGAGATAGGCGATGGAGAGGTATGATTCATTTCAGCTTCTGTCTCATCATAATTATTGTTTATATGTTTATCTACCCCTCTTTCTTTTTCTCTCCCTTATCTCTCTCTTCCTTCCTCCTCTCTCTCCTCCCTCCACACACTCTCTCTCTCTCCCTCCTTCCCCTCCCTCCCTTCCTCCCCCTCTCTCTCTGCCTCTCTCTCTCTCTGTATTTGCCTGCCTGTCTGTCTCTCTTTTTTTCTCACTCTCTCTTTCTCTCTCTCTCTAGTGTAGTTTCCTGTTTTTCATACTCTTTCTCCATGAACTATCCAATTATAGGCTACATTTGTTTATTCATCAGTTTTGAATAAATTAACTTCACAAGTAGTTTCTAAATGATCAAACTAAGGTGCATAATTTGTTATAATTGCAACATTTTGACATTTTGTTACTGTTGTAATTGAAAAAAATGACTGATGGAAAGCACAGAAACTCAAGTATTTCAATACCTCTTTTTTTTACTTCACCTTGGAATCAATAATTATTTATTGTCCAGAGAAACAATACAAGTTAAATGTTCAAATAAGTTTTTACTGCCAATGGCTATACATTTTCACACAAAGTGTATTTTCATAATATTATATTGTATTCTCAAATTTTTGATGACAATATAACAACATTGGTGTAAAAAAGTTTAAAATTTGTGCTCACTGAGATTCTTTGTTGAAGTAAAGGCAACAACATAAAAAGATATTTTTTGATAGGACTAAGGAAAGAACATGGTATGATAAAGTTTATCTAATTACATATGAAGGAAGGAATAAAAAATCATTTATAAAAGTTGCACAAGGTGTAAATTACAAGAGAGTCTTTATTTATTAGAACTCCTTTATCTGTAAATAACATATACAATTATAAACATTGATTCATAATTTTTGTAACAGTAAGGTGGTAATCACACTATTGAATTTGGAAATACTGGCAATAATTACTAAGAATATCAAGCAGATACATTTGCATACGCTCTCTGTTTCTCATAGTTAAATATTAATTTATGTTTATTTTTTACTCTATAACAGCCTGGGGGAGATGGTGATGTGGCAGTTCTTGTGGACGGACAAGGTAATTTGTTTTCAATATCTTGATACCACAAACTTACTAAATGCCAATGTCCATTTTTCAGAAAAAAATTAATTAGTTGTACTTTTAATAGTCTTAATTTGAATTTAGCATGAACCCTTACTTCTTTTTTAGAAAAAGCAATATGTTTGTAGCTGCCCAATCATGTCTATATTAATTCCTTATCTTAAAACAATCAGTTTAATCAAAACAAGAGATAGATTCTATTGATGTTTGTATTTTAATAAAAGGCTGTTTCCTGCCATTGTATCTCTTTATCTTTTTTCTTTGTTTTTAAGTTCTTACAGCACATTAACAATTTGACACAATTGTACAAACATGCACATCAAAAACATAGAACCAATATGAGTTAGTTGCTGTATTCGGAATGTGAGGTATTAGGTTAACCTGATACGTGATTTTGATCTGATAATCATGAACAATAAAGAAAACTGATTCTTGGGATTTCAGTTACTCACTGCATACTGTTTTTCATCACAGTTGCCATTGTGTTCCCCATTAGACTTGCCAGCCAATGTGTTGTAGTCTGGGCATGCGAAAAACTCATCTATCAGTTGTAGACACCAAACTCACATTCAGATTTTCATGTTGGCGTTGCATCTAAAGTGATAACCTTTATGATAATCTTGAATCTTTGGAAAAAGGAAAACAGTTGAAGGAGGAAGATCTTGGCTGTCAGGACAGAAGCATAGCAAGGACAAGTATAGACAACTTTGCTTGAACTTTTGTGCTTATGTGCATCGCTGTGCTTGAAAACAGTATGAAGTGGATTGAAACTCGCTTTTAGTTTGACCAGAGTTCCAACATAATGCTATAGATTAACCCTTCTGTCCTCATTCAAACATTCCAAATGATTGATGACTTTTCAATATCAGAACAGTGTCCTATATACTTTAACAATGATGACTTAATTTTGTCCTTTTTAGAGTTGAGTATTCCTTATCGGTGCACCAATTTTGGTCAAGTTCATTGTTTTTATATTCCAGGGGCTGTCAAGTAGTTTTAGGGTCATAATAGCGCACCCATGACTCATCCCAAAAGAGGGTTTGCTTTTAGAAAGAACTAAATTTTTCTTCACAGTATGCAAGCTGTTGTTTTATGAGCTTCAAGCTCTGGTTGGAGCATGCATATATCAAAGAACCAATCGAGCAGAGACTTTTTATAGCCTTGTTAAATGTCTCTGATTTCTTCAACAATAAGAACATTCTTTAGAAAAAAAAACTATTTCGGCTGAAATATCTCTTCACTCGTATGAAGTTGATTTACTTGCATCACACAATCTATCCTGCCATGGTTGTCAGTCTTAATTGAGGAAATGTTACCTACCTTGGTGCTTTTTTCCTTCAAAATTGTTGTTTTTAAATCTGTCCTTTTTTGTCTTCTAAGCTGCAGAGCATCTTCAGTGTACCAGGGTATTCTAGCAGATTTTGCATTATATTTTAAAGAGACAAAGATTTTTTTTTCTCTTTGATATCTCTCTCTTTCAAAACAGCTATACTGGTCAAGTGATAGATTATGTATAATGGGATGCTGTTCGAGACTCAAATGGTCGGTGGGAAATATTCTGATAGTTATAGCTTTCTAATTTGTTAATAGGACACTTTCATGCTTCATGGTAATGGTTCTGACCTAAATCTACCTAATGGTGTGGAATTGTGTATTAAAGCATTTCATTTAAGCTGAATAATATTCTTTTACCTATTGTGACAAACAAAGCATTGTGTTATTTGCAAGGAGGTAGGTGAAAGAAATTGTGTTTCCCAGGTTGTGATGTAGATTTAGGTCGCAACGCTTTATGATTCGTAAAAACTGATTACTGATGTTCACATTAAAAACTAAAAGGTGTCTTGCATTTCCCCATTGATAATGAAATACAATAGGCTTTGGTTTGTTGGATCTTCTTCAAATGTTTTTTCCATCTTCTAACAGTAACAGTACTCAAACTATAGGGTTTACCATAAACAATATTCATTTGATCAAAATGTTCAGATGGGAAATCCATTTTTCTCCACCAATCAGTTACAAAAACATAATGCAATGGTGTACGGTATACATGCATTTTGCCTCGAATGGCAATATTGATCTTATATATTTCACTCAAATGTGTAAAATAGCATTGATTTGTGTGACAATTACAATTTCATGACCAAACAAATATTACCCTCAAAGTCTATCCCTGTACAAGAATTTTGAATTGCATTTGCAGCGTCCTAGCGGTTCTATTTTTCAGAGGAGCCAGTAGAAAACATAGCTGTTAAGAGAAGCATAACCTCATGAACAATTTCTGTGGATGTTAATTTTTTGTATGGGTATTTATATGTATATGTGCAAAACATAGCAAAACTTAGCTTTGGTTTAATCAAAACAACAAAATTATCAAAAACGGTTTCATTGAACAAGGCACTTCACAAACGCCATCAAGCCAAATATGAGCAAACCTACAGGAGACCTAAATTTTGAACAATCAAGCAACTTCGTTTTCACAATGTT
>BMAT01010687.1:5325-16520 GCA_019649035.1 Elysia marginata
ACGGGAAATATAACATGACATAATCCTCTACACCACCCTTCTCTATTTCCATGTAATTTTGATATTCCGGTTTTCTCTGTGATAACTTTTAATTCATACCGCCGTTTACCATTCTACCTCTATCGCTTTCCCTAGTTCTCTTTGTTGTTGATGTCCTTGTATTTTTTTTTCAAACTATTCCGTACACCATAGAGCTGTTTCCTTTTATTTCCCTGGCTTTGAATTTGAAGTCTAGAGTTCTTAAAATTAATTTAACATTTCAATGTGAACAAGCTCCCCTCTTTTCCTTCTACCCCCACCCCTCTGTCGCCTTTTATTCGCCCTCATTCTCTCCTGAGGATGTGATGTAGATCTAGTAAAATTAACAGGGCCCTGGTGATCTGTTTGTAAATCATTTCAGTCAAATCAAATCATGACTTCATGCTGTCCTAGGATCTACCTACAAGTTCTTTGTCACATGCTAAAAAAAGATTTAATATGGAGAAAAAAAACTTGAATAGACATCACGGTTTTCTCATAAATTAAAAGGCAAAATTATTTGCAGAGATCACAGACCATTTTAAATGACCTCTTACATCAATTTATCGTGATTTGATATGGATAAGCTAATTTTTCCAATTTTTAGGCTCCCACAAAAAAGCCTTTTCTGTCTGAAAGTTCACCTCTCCTTCCAATGTAATATGATTTGCGTTTCGCAATGTAATCTTTCAGCGTACATAAAAAGTATCTAAAAATTTAATCAGCACCAGCGAACGCGTCATGTTATGAACACATTTCGACGTTCAAGTGAAACCGAAAATAGATTTAAAATGGTGAAAAAACTTGGATAGGCACTACGATTCTGACATGAATTAAAAAAGCATAATTATTTGCAGAGATCATAGACCGTTCTAAATGCCCTCTTACATCAATTTGATATGATTTGAAATGGATGGGCTACTTTTCCCAATTTTTAACCACACAAAAAAAAAGCCTTTTCCGTCTGAAAGTTCACCTCTCCTTCCATAAATAAGATTGTCGTTACTTTAGTATGGAATAAAAGTGTTAAGAGCGGCGTCCTTGTTTTATAATTATTGTATCCTAAGCATCATACAAAAGTTTTAATAGTGGGTTCCTTCTATTATTATTATTATTGTTTCTAAAGCACCATATTACAATGTCAAGTACGAGCTCAAATCAGCGGATATTGCCGTTCCCACTCTCAAGCATAGTGGATTTCGATTTTGCAGTAGGCCTAGCTGTTCTTAGAGAGGGAAACAAATTGAATAATAAGATGCCGAGTTTGTGTGGGCAGCTCAGGGCACGTTGAATTCTAGGGATGTTACTATATTGTTTTCCTTTTATATCAACAAAGCTACACTCCAATACAAGTTAGGTTGGTTTCTTTTAAAAAATCTTGATTGGAAGAAAAAGTGAAGTGCCCTCAAAGTATAAGAAGCAAACTTCGTAGATTATTCGTAGATCTATTATTATTGATGACAGGAAAGGCGAGGATTCTACAATCTACAAACTAAATTATTTTTTACAAATTTAATGAAATGTTTACAATCTGTATTATTTACTTTTAAAAAACCTGCAAATTAATATGATATTGTTCATTTTGTTATTTCATGTCAAATTTTCTATAATTAATTTTCACCCATACACAAATATGGAATTTATATTCAAGTCTAACAAGACTTGAAACGATTCCGCTCGATTCTGGTAATCTTTTCGTCTCTTCAAAGCGAGGACTTTATGGGTATGTTAAGGCATATCATTTTCCAAATTGAAAAGGATGTAAACGCGTTTTTGTTTTGTTTTACGTTCATATTAGATAAAGCAATGATCTTATCTCCTGTGGTATTTTTAGGCCTTGCCTAAATAAAAGTCAAGTAGCAGCTTGGAAAACTATGTAAGTTTACAGGTTATGCTGAAAACGTTCAATAAAAACATTCTAAGGAGAATTCTGCTACCTATGTTATCGCATTTTTTCCTCAGAGTGTTGGTTATTAGACCTACAATTTGACCACATAAGGAAAATGACATCTTTGTTTGGAAGAGACTATAAAAAGAAGTTATTAATTTTCAAAAGCTGGGTACAATCTGTTTTGTCATGGTCTTCTTCAATTGATGTATAGGAGTTTACTGGGTGACTGTGATATCATTCTAATCCAATGCTTAACTGCCTAGATATATTGATTGTCTGATAATCAGACGCATATCGGCAGTTTGTTGTGATTCATGGCAAACTATTTGGACCAAATCCTGCAAGCCCATCTTCTTTTTCCTTTCTGTGTGATCGTTTAACAAAGACGATTTCCCAAAGATAATGAGAATAAACCTGCACACTGCGCGCCCCTGCAACCTAGAATTCTCAAGTTTAAGAAAGAAAGGGGTCCAGTGGCCAGCCGTTAAGCCTGCCATAAACGTTAATTGACATAGAATTCTAGTTGCGAACTTTTAGACAGTTAGATTGCTGCCATACAGAATATTATAAATATTATATAAAATAGATTCATCTTCAAAAGGCTGTAGTCCGTTGCAATCTAAACTGCGTTATAATAATCTTGACTAAATCAAAGAAAAATAGAAAACTCAAACGAACCAAAAAGCATAAAGAAAACTAACCATAATTTTGACAGTAAGGGTATTAAAAAATCGGGAAGGACAGGCCGCCACCAAAAGTCTTTCACAGCATCCTATCTTGTGTTATCCCTTCCAGGTATTTCCTTGTATTCTCTGTGGTTCCAATCTCCGCATCTCTTTGTCTCCTCCATGTTATTCTTGGATTATAGCACCTCTTAAAAAACCGTCCTGTTAAATCAGACTTTGGATTATATGATTTGAATTCATTTGCTTCGGCTTGCACATTTGGCATATCATAGGCTTCAAACAAGAAAACCATTTTGTGTCTTTGTAAACAATAAAATATTAAGGTTAGTAAGAGGTGTCTACTTTCCTTTTCACCTTGAGTATGTCACAATAGCCTACACGCCATTTATCCTTGTTTTAAAATGTTTACCCTTTTGCGGTAAACATTGATAATATTATTGGATCTTCTGGTTGGTTTAACTTTTCCCGCCTTTCCCTTAGTTTGCATTTATAAAATTTAACGCCGTCTTAGTTCTCAAGTTAGCAAGTTTTAACATTTTTTACAACAGCATTAATTTATAAATAGACAAATTCCCAACTCGACATTAATACGCCCCTCCCCCGCCCCCTCTCCTCTTTTTAGTTCCCTCTTCCCCCAGGGTAATAAAACAATGGCATGAAACTGTACAGTAGACATACACGGTGTATTAACGAGAGGTCTTTACACTTTGCTGGGTCTGTAGACGCACAGTCAACAGGGTCGCTTATTGTCCGCCATTGTGTTGACACGTTGTCACGGGCAACCGGTCGCTTGCAACGATTATAGCCGGCGTACAATGCACCTACAAGTGGCAATAAAAGCTCCCTTTGCCGCGTGTTTATTGCAACGCACCACCCCTTTCGTTCTGTTATAGCCGCGGGTGATACATTGGCTTAAGCTTCAAAAATCAAGTGTCTCGGTTTTGTTTTGTATTTTCCTACTTATCTTATCCTTGATTTGTCAAAACTGAATGTCGAAGGCGCTGCTTGAACAGCTTTCAAAGCTTTAAGTTTGACGCCTAGGATAAGACTATGCCTAGATTACGACCTAGGTTTATGTCCCTCAGACACTGTCGCGTAGGTTTGATACATAGAATTATGTTCAGGACGAATGTGTCGGATGTCGAAAATCCGTTTTGTAAGAAACCTTCATGGAAAGGTCAATTTTTTTTTCTAAATCAATAAAAGGTGTTAATATCTTCCAGCAAAATATTCACAATTTTATGAAATTATCGATGTTTAGAAGTTTAAAACAATGTCTTATTCACAACAGAAACGCTTGTGAAGGTGAAAATTGCGACATCCGACTTCACCACCCCTGGACACAATTAGATGGACAGGTTTGAAATCAAAGCGCGTGCTTATCTATGTGCATCGTTTGTGTTGCATAGTCAGCGTCAAACAGAACTGCCCCCTGATAGCCCTCTTACCTTTTTTTCATTATTTTTTTTTACTAAGGTTTCGTCAGCATGATATTACCGCACCTACCATACATAACATTAAAATGGGTATTTTGCCACGTTTTAAACTCCAAATGCAACGAATTTGTTGTAGGGCCGACACACCCAGTTTCAATTCAACTCTTATCCTTTTGCGTTCACAGAAAAATTATTGTGACAGCCGCCTTTCTCATTTCCAGTGCTCAAAATAAGACTGGCGCGAAGCGCATTACTCTTGCTCACAAGTTTGTAAGCGGGAAGGGGGGGGGGGGCATTTTGTGTTGATTGGTTTATGAAATTACATGATCATGACTTAAATCAATGGAATGTACAGGGTTTGGTTTTAAGTATTTTAAAGCACAACGGTATGGTTGAACATTTAAGGGATAAGGCTTTCTTACTTAGTTAATAAAATTTTGTTCACTTCAAGTTCAAATTAGAGGTAACACAGAAAAATTAAGTAAACGTAAACTTATAAAAATGAAAAAGGTGTATACACATTCTTCGAACCAAAACCTAACCTAATCCTCAAGTCGAAGATAAAAGCTTAGAACAAGTGTATTTGAGCAGTTGAGTACAAGGGGAGAGGGCGCAAAAGAGTGTGTGTGTGTGTGTCAGAGAGAGAAAGAAAGAGAGAGAGAGAGGGGGTCTAAGTTCAGGGAGTTTGAGTAGACAAGAGACTAAAGGAAAATAAGGTGAATTTTAGAAGCGACCAAAGGTCAAAAGCAAAAGTAGGATAAGGAGACAGGAAGGCCAAGTTGGAGTGGGGGGTGGGGGGTGACGGGTGTTAGAAATGGAGAGACCTAATGGTTATACAACGATCGTTTAGTCTGCTTACTCACTCACTGCTCATTGCGACGTTTGCGTTATTAATTACTTCCTAGTTCCTACTGGCCTGGGGTGTGACAAACATTGTAGGCATACGCTAGAGCTTTCGATTACCGGTAGTTTATTGCAAGTGAGAATCGTAAACCCGCATAGCTGCATTAAAGAAAATGTAGGCCTACAGTAAAGGTTCACTACTGCTAAGTTTGATCTCTGTTGTAGCTGACTTGGTCAACCTATAAGAATTATGGAAGTAATATTTTACTTTATACTTAAGTTGTGTTAATAAAAATCAAAGCATTTCTTTCAATTACACGCATCGAATTTGTGCTCATATCGGAAAAAATGGATGTTAATTTTGTAACGTGGATTATATTGAGCGCTCTATTGTGACATAAATTTATCTTCTATAATAACCAGGAATCCAGATATTTTTTTTGTCTTTTGCGAACCAGTTAACCCCCATTGCAAGAAGGAGAAAGACTTTTCCTCGCTTGATTCATTTTTAGCGTTATCCTATCCAAAATGAACGCTTTTTCAGATATTGCTGGAATCGTTAAAAGTTTCTTGATTCTCTTTATCACGGAACGATTGTGATGAATATTCTGTAACAGATATCGACCATGAAGGACTGTGCTACTAGTAAAAAGAGGACAGTCTTTTGGGGCAAGCTACCTCTAGAACATGCAAAGATAACAAAGATGCAAACGATGATTGTAAATATCATTATACTGCTCAACACTATCTGTATCATGATGCATAATTATCTTGTTCGACATTTAAAAACAAAGGCTGATAAATTACAAATTGATGGCTTGCTTTTGAATGAATAACACTGATTTGCACGCAGTTTTGATTTTGAAGGACGATCAATTGTATATTCTTTTGATTGTCCAACAATTTGGATAACTGTGAGGTTCTGAGTTCGTTGGAATAGAAATCAATTATGAAAAGAAGAGTACGGTGAGATTTACCTTTTTTATACATAATTTGTTAGTGCGAAAGTATCAGGGTGGTAGTGTGCATGATGAGATTGAGAAATATGTGTCCTAATACATTATGACTATTTTACGCTGCGAGCTTTTCCGTGTATTCTGGCTCATATAATTGGCCTGTACATCCCTCTTTGATTTGAACCCGTACCCCCTCCCCCTCCCCTTCCCCCCTTCCTATCCATTTCTTTGTTTTTTGTTGTTGTTTTTTTTTTTCGAACTTTTTACTTTCTTCCTATCTTAGTTTGATAAGGCGATATGAATTGGAATTAGATGTAGTTCATATTGGATAGTAAGCTTACGTGGTTGTTATAAGTATTTTCTCCTGTATCAAGACCATTATTAATTTTGGCGGATATAAATTTCTCTCTCTCGCTCTCTCTCTTTATCGCTCTCTCACATTCGCTCGGCTGCCCTCACTCTGTGACTCCTCCTCTCCCACACACAACGAACTAACCATTTTGATGTCTGCCCCTTTTTCTGTTTCATATCCCTTCTTCCTCGTTTTCCTTAATATCTGTTGTTGTTTTTTTATATTTACTATAACATAATTTCATTTTACGCGCGTTCGATAGGCATTAGAACTTTTCCATCGGAGAAATTTACATGGATGACTCCAATAACGCTGAACATGTGTATGGTTTTGTAACCTCCGATGCGTGTACAAGACAGTATATGTATAAATGCTTGCTTGAATTAATTTTGAACAGGGAAATGATTTGGATCCTTTACTGCCTAGACATAAAAAAGTTACAGAAAATTCTAAATTTTGTAGTAATTTTTTTTTCTTTTTATCAGCTTCTTCATCAAAATAAAAGCTCTCTTCATGTCTGATACTCAATTACTATTCAAAGAAATACATCATGTCTAATTCATTGGGTGAAAACGATTACTGTAATGGTCGTATCAGATATGATACATTTGGCAGTGAAGGGTTCATTTCTCTAATATTTTTTCTGCAATCATTGTTTATCATCTATAAAGTTTCTCATATGACCTTAACGATCTGGTGTCCCCAGATTCAAGGATCTCGGCCAGATACAGGAGGAGGATGGCTCGCAAGCCGGGGAGATAACCCTGGTGGTCCCACCATTGCCAGTCTCAGGGGCCGAACAGCCACGCGAACCAGAGCCGGCGTCCTGTGACCTTGACCTCGAAGTGAAGCCTGCGGCCTGTCCTTTCGGTGATCGCATCGCTAAAGAACGCGCCGCGCGGGAATTGACGTCCAAACCGCCGAGACCGGCCGGAATTCGGAGTCAGCAGGCGCTAGACGACGCTTTCCCAAGAAACGTGCTACTCAGGCAGCGCGAGCAGAGACAGAAGAACGCCCAGCGGCCTCGGACAGCTGGTGTCAATCCAGCTTCAGGTAAAGAGAGAGGTCGCTCTTTTATCTCGACTCGAAGCTACATCAGTCACCTGACAGATCCACCTCTCTCCCCGACCAGCCCACCGCCGGTTCATCCGCCCTTTTTCGGCCGCCCCCGTGCCAAGAGTGCTGGAAGTGCGACACGCACTCCTATAACCTACCCGATTTCTGGTTCACCAGCCATCGACCCTTCCCTGGACTTTCCACAAGCTTGGGGTGCCTCAAGTGAGCCGGGATACAACTTTCGAGCAGGCGACATCGCCACGTCCACTACGGGTGTGGGACATCAGGAGATCGTGTCGAGTAGCCAACCCCAGTACAAACCTGACCCGCGTCTTGCTGTCACAGTGAATCCTTACTGCCCCCCTCGACAGCAGATCTACGGCAGCGCCGCCTACCAACTGCGTGACGTGGACAGGGATCGTCCAGCAGCGCCTACCACTGTTTCAGACAGCAAGGTCAATCAATACCTTCACCAGACTAGTGATATCGATACTGTCCCGCAAGCAACAGAACCAACTGTTTTGTGTACACCATCGGCAGATCCTCAAATAGAGGGCGTTATTAGCAGACCAGACTATACCTTCGTACCAGCTGAAGAATATCGCGAAGATACTAGCCATCTCAATAACGACAGAGAAAGTGAACCTTTTCCTCAAACAAACGGCAATCAACTCCAGTTCCTGAGAGATAACTGCGCGAGCCCTGTGCCAATCTCTAAACAGACCCTATTTCTCTGTCCTTCATCCTCTAACACAGTTGTAGATATCCCTGAACCTGAAACAGTTTCAGCAGCGATCACGTCAAATTTTGTTCCTTCACCTCCTCAATTGCCACAACAATCTTTAGCGCCATCAAAGAGTCATTTACTTTCTCAGCCGCTACTCGGCACTTCATTCACTAACGAAAATAATTATACATTTCACCCACAACCATTTGTCCCGGAATCCTATACTTCAGCGATAACAACACCAGCACCTGCAGCCGGGCTGCAGCTCAGCAGCTCTTCATCAGCTTTTCCACTACCACTACCTCCACAACCCGTAACAGCAACAACAACAACAGCAGCGGCAGCAATAGACAGCCCGATGACCTCCTACATTGGCAACATGGGCGTGACTGGCCCTGCCACGAGCCCTTTGCCTGGTAACGTGGCTATGTTCTCACCCATGCCACCCTCCCGGGTTCAGGAGAAGGAGGAACTTCAGCGCCTGAATGAGCGCTTTTCGTCTTACATCTCCCGCGTACGCCAGCTTGGTCAAGCGGCCAATGCAGTGGACAGCTCTGCTTTTCTTCGTTCTAGCAAGATACTGGAGGATGAGATTGTCCAGCTAAAAGCTATGTACGAGGCCGAGCTCGCCAAATTCAGGTAGGAGACGGACTTATGGTCTAGTGAACCAATTAAAAACACTTTTGGTGAGAATAATTTTAGAAGTTTATCACATGAGACCCCAGACAGATAGACAGACATATTGTTTGATTGGTTGATTCATTCATTTATCCATTCATTTGTTCATTTATTGATGCATGAGATAGATAGGTAGGTAGGCAGGCCGTCAGGTTTGTAGGTAGGTAGAGAGACAGACATACAGATATATGAATGGATGGAAGACGGCGATAAAGGAATTCATGAAGAGAGGCAGGTATCATTGTGGGGCATTGAAAACAAAGTGTGCAAAAATAAACCCAAAGCTGATAAAGATTGTAACTGTGAGATTTTAAATGTACTTTTGTGGCTTCAAGCTTGTGAATTTAATTATATTTTGAAGTTATAAACAGCACGAAAATGTTTAACTTTTCTTGTATTTAATTGCCGCTCATCTACGTTGCATCTATTTCTTTGCCATGTTTGCCCAGACGAGAGCTTGACGCGTCAGGTCACGAGCGGAACTCCCTGCACACCCAGTACATCAAGCAGCAGAAGCAGCTGGGAGAGCTCACAGACAGGTAACACCACGCCGCCCTCTTGAAATAAAAACACGTCCTCCCCTTTATATAAGTAAAACCGGCTCTGTGGCCTAGGGTAAGACACTCGCTCAGAGATCGGGAGGTGCGTGGTTCGATCCCCGGCCGAGTCAAAGCAAGAACTTTAAAATTGGTATTAGCAGCTGATCCACTTAGTGTATGGCATTATGGATTTAGTGTTAAGTCTGGTCGGCCCGGTGTCAGGATAATGTGACTGGGTGTGGTGTGCGCACGCGCACCTTACATCACAGTGTGGTGGTACGCTTTCAATAATGTCCCCAGCGCCGTCTCTGATATAACCTCGAAGTTGACTGGGACGTTAAAATTCAAACAACCAACCAACATATATGAGTAAAGGTAAAGGTCTAATAGCCGGAGTTGCCGTAGGGGGCAGAGGGTGATGTACAGGCTCACCGTATTTAGGGCACAGCATGTAAAGGGCTGAGCTTAACCCTCTCCCTTCGCTGCTTTAACCTTCCCCAGTTAGCTGCTCAGTAACGAGGTAACCAATTTATTTTGCTGGTTGAAAGCAGGGTTTTTTCAGCTACCGACCTCATGACTCGAACCTGGGACCTATCGCACCGTAGTTGAGCGCGCAGTAATGTTTTATATAACTCACCCCTCATAATAACCGCTACTCACAAAAGTACATCTTGTTCCATATATCACACCACTTTTTCCTCGATGTATAATATTACGTATTACTGTATGCATAGCAGCACCCCTTCCTTCTTAAAAAAACACCACATTTTACTCCGTGCGTATTATCACGTCCTCCTTCTTATATAAGATAACACCTTCTTTTTTACAAAGCAGTGCTGTTTGCCACTCGCTCATAGATCTATCCACCCACATCGGACCGCCAGTGCAACTTTCATCCTCAAACTATTAAGTCACAGGCCATGCTTAAAATCATGTCTTCCTCCTTACACAATACTTCCTCCTTACCAAACACCACGCCTCTTTTTACACTTAACACCATACCTTTTGACAGAAACACCACACCACTCTTGATACTTACCGCTACAACTTTTCAATACTTAAAACCACACCTTCCTCCATACATAACACCACACTTCCCTCGATACCTAGCACAACACTTTCCTCAATACATAACAGTACGCCTCTTTTGATAGTTAGCACCGCAATTTAAGCCATACGTAACACTACACCTGAGACTCAGCATTTCACCTTCCGGTAAGCATACAACTACGCCTACTTGGTACCTAACACCACACCTTTTTTCATATACCACACCTTGCCTTCCCTTAGCCTTAGCACTACAATTTCTACCCTACATAGCATCTCTCTTCACTCGATAGTTGGTACCGAAGTTTCATTCATACATAACACCACACCTTCCCTGCTAAGTATTAGCACTACACCTTCCTATGCATACAAACACATCTTCCTTGATACTCAACACTACACCGTTCATACATTACACCACACCCCGTTTATACTTAGTATTGTACCTTTCTCCAAATATAATACCACATCTTCTTTGATGCTGAACACTACATCATTCATACATAACACCGCGCCTTCCTTGATACTTAACACTACATCATTCATGCATAACACCACGCCTCCCTTGATACCTAACACTACATCATTCATACCTAACACCACGGCTCCCTTTCTATTTAGCACAAAACTTTTCTCCATAGATAATACCACACCTTCCTTGATACTTAACACTACATCATTCATACATAACACCACGCCTCCCTTGATTCTTAACACTACATCATACATACATTACACCACGCCTCCCTTTATACTCAGCACAGTACCTTTCTCTTTAGATAATACCACAACTTTCTTGATACTTAACACTACATCATTTATAAATAAAACCACGCTTCCCTTGATACTTAACACTATATCATTTATAAATAACACCACGCTTCCCTTGACACTTAACACTACACCTCCTTGATACTTAGCGCTATAGGGTATTCTCACTAACACGGTAATTGAGTGTTATCTGCC
>BMAT01010687.1:33142-48341 GCA_019649035.1 Elysia marginata
CAAACAGAGTTATCTGGACTGCCAGTTCTCTCGTACTCATCAACTCAAGTGCTGGCATTGTGCTGATGTTTGGGCCTTCTTGCTCTGGTATAGGGGTCTGGGTGGGTTGTTGGAAAGAAATGAATTGTCTTGCAACCAGTGATTATATGCAACCTCAATCCCAAGAAATCCAGCTACAATCTGAAGTTTTCATTTTTTAATATAATATCTGACCAAAAAGCATAGAAGTCCAGTATTATTATTATGCAAAAGACAAAATTCATTTAACTTTAAAAGCTGTTTTCATTAATTCTAAAACTAAGGAGATTTGATTCATTTTTTTGTTGGTTTGAAACTGAGAAATTGCCTGTAACTCAGAAAGGGACTGGGCGACTTAAGCTTGGTTTTTAATTGCGATTAAGGTCACTATGAGGAATACCTTAACATTTTATCGTTTATTCTTTGCGATTGTACTCTATGGCTAAGTGTTGGCGTAATCTCCTATTCAATGGTTGCCTTTCATGCCCATTGGATCTTCCTGTTTGTGTAAAGAGCCACTTATAGAGGTTAAGCGTAGTCTCAAATTAATTTTTTCTTGGTAGGTAGTGAAGTGGTTACATTTTGAAAACTGTGTATATTATGAATGGCAAGGCAGTCTGTGCTGTGCTACTATATATAAGCCGGGGATTTAAATCTTACTAAGGTAAACATTTTTTGGCAATTTTCACACAAACCTGTTCCAATCCAGTATTAATTTAATGTCATGGACACAGCCTCGTAGGTACACAGGTGAAAAAAAAAAGAACCTTAAAAAACACAGTCTAAAAATCCCCCAGGTAAACTCACCAAGGCATCTAGGTGTTCTCGTGGGGCGATGAAGAGACGACCATTCAGACTGAGAGACATTATGACGAAGCGATCTTGGTCTTTGAACACAACCCTCTCTGAAAATATGAAAACCATCAAAGTTTAGGTTTTTTTTTGTACACCCAATGCACTATGCATTAAAATTTGAACAAAATGACAGCATGAAGTCTAGTGTTATGTCCCTTTAGAGAAGAACTAAAATAAAAAACCATAATTTTGACAGCCCATGTTTCTAAAACAATCAATTTGCTGAGATCAAAACTTACATATTTATGTTCATAAAAGCAAAACCTGTTTGAGACAAAAAATGTATGAGAAATGAAACTCTTATTTTGTAGTTGGTTGGTTGTAAGACTAAAAAATGTTTTAGATAGTTCACTAGAGCCTGACTTAGTAATGTTTGGGATAGCCATCAATCTGACAGAAAAGTTAAGTATCAACATGTATGGTGACATCACATAAAACGAGATTAGTTGCCAATTTTTTCATGTTTTGAAATAGAAACTTTGCTTTAAACAACCTTTAAATCTCTTCTTTAGGCAGGAAAAATATGAATTCCCTCTAACATCAAAATCGAGATTTCATGTGCTTTCATTTTTGTTTTTCATAATCATCATTTTAGGTTTTCAGCTCACACCTGTATGATTGATTAATTGCGGGTAAAATAAAAAAACAATCTATAATTCAATTGGGAATGAGAAATAGAGCACAAAGTTATTGTTCTTGCCTGCAAGCAGTTGACTTCAGGAACTATAACTTGCCCTCCAATCTCATTCCCAATACCTGCCTGCAAGTAGTGTATTGCAGCATGAACATAAAGGGGTACTACACCCGCTATTATAATTGAAATTGCTGCCCTTACATATATATGCTATGGTTGTATTCATTCAAATTTATATAAGGTATTTGGTAAAAAAAAATATAGTAGTCAACTATATGTGTACCAGCATCAGAAATTGAGTTTAAAGGAAGGATGATGATCCAAAAATAAAAATAATAAAAAACACATTAAATCTGAAAAACTTTTGTTCCTGAGATTGGATCATATTTTTTTTTTCTACAGTCCACAAACCTCCATTCGATTTGACCTCACAAAGCACAGCGTCATGACCGAGACACAGCTTATCTCTTGCTCCGACCACAATGTCTTTCACGCTTGAGGCCATTGGTAGACGTACTGATGTGTAGGTGTGATCGGCACAATACACCTTGAAGATATCTGGGTATAGGTGGAAAGGTTAGAGACATTCAGTCAATCAGAAACGTTGCTTCATAGCCTTTACCATCATTTCCATCTGAAGATCTAGCTTTCTCGTTTTAACATTGTGTCGATTGTGAAGACGTGCAGTAGCTTTTCAGCTCAAACCTGCAGGGTTGTAAATAGCCGATGTATAAAAAGGTGAAAACGACGACGTGAGACTCTTAGTGCTCTGGAATCAATAGAACTATATAGCAACAATAGGCAAGGACAGCTCTCTAAAAGGCACACAGTGAAATTCTGATAAAGTCAACACCTTGGGACCGAAAAAATGTGTTGACTTTAAGCAAAGTTGACATTACAAAAATGTAAAGAAATACACACTGGGACAGTGAAACAAAGTTGACTTTAAGCAAGAGTTTCCTTTAAAGGTGATGACTTTAAAGGGATTCCACTGTATAATTGTGCACTTAATTAAGGTTAATACAACAAAAGCTTACTTGCAAACTGGTGTTGCATTATAGATTGATTATTTTATAATGAAATTGAGAAAAAAATTGAGCTGAAATCCTAAAATTGAGGGGGAAAAACCTGAAATCAGTTTAAATCTGAAACCTGTGTTAAAACTGTGTCATTGAGGAACATACATTAGCTAAATAGCTCAACAATTCAGACAGTACATGTATTAAATGGTAACAGTGTTGCCGCAAACAATAAAAGTGCAGTATCTTCCATATTGATAGCACTGCAGATACTACACTTTAATTGTTGAAGGCAGAGAGGTTACATCAAATATTACAAGTTTGTTCATACTGAGATGCAAGAAATCTAAAGTTAAGAAAACACCATTTATAAATACAAGAGTTTTCTTTCTTTGTATCTTTTCTTTTCTATTGTAAATTGATGAAGTTTATTATAGAGTTTTTCAAACACATTCAATCAATTTGAAACTTTGTAAGCTTAGAAAAAGAGAGAAAAAACGTTGTTCAAAAAAGCAATGTATTTACATTTCAACAGGTCACAAGACATAATTTGTGTTTAGATTAAAACTTCCTAGATAAAAAGCAAGATGGTGAAGATGATGATGATGATGATGATGATGATGATGATGATGATGATGATGATGATGCGGAGGAGGAGGATGATGATATTGACAATATTGACGACGACGGCGATGATGATGATGATGATGATGGTGATGATGATGATGATGATGATGATGATGATGATGATGATGATGAAAAAAAAGGAACGGATGTACATGAGGAAAGCAGATCAAAAAGGAGAAAGAGAACTCAATACAACATACATTCATCCCCTGGTCTGACTGGAACTTTCTTCTCGCCCTCTCCCTCCCCAAGGCTTGACTTGCCGTGTCCCTTTCGGCCCGGGAAGAAAGATTTCATCTTGGATACTTTGTTGGGGCCAGTGCTGTAACAAATACGATAAAAACAAAATTAGGGTATGTCTTTAAAAACAATAATTTCCATGGTTTCACGAACATAAGAGCCTGCCTTTCTGCACACCTGTATCAAATTAAGAATGCAAAGGGAAAAAATGTAATAAGACATGAGACATTTTGATTCAGTGCTGAAATTTTCTAGCGGTGGGTTCATAAAATGTTGTTATTGATTGCTAATTGTCGCGTGACTAGTGAAGAGGATTCAGACATAGCAATTTTCACAATTGAAGGCTTGTGAGTTTGACATTTTTAAACAATACATTTTTCTAATCTTTCAAATCAACATTGTTAATAACTTTTGAAAGGATGTTAGAACTTCATTTGGTTTTAAATATATAGAAAAACAGGAATCCATTGTCTCAATAAAAAAATAATTCAAAATGTGTTGATATAAAAGTCCACTGCAATTGAAATGTGAAAAAAAAGCATTTTTTTATATTTTAAGGGTTTGGGGGCAAAACACGGCAAACATTAATTTCAAATTTGAGCTGAGAAAAGGGGCTAAAACTTTGGATTTTTTTCTCTTCTTTGTATTTGGATTTTTATCTCAAGAGTATAGAATGTTCCAGCCTCAATATGACCTCTCTTTTTTTTTTTTTAAGAAAATGACATCTCTACCAGAAAGAGAATAATATGGAAATGAGTTGATTTCACATAAAACGTCAAATTGGATTGTTTTAAACTGGATATGTCTGATTTCACCCTGAAACCCTTCATTTTTTGTCTAAGAATACAAAACAAAAAAAAACAATCAAAACAAAAGCTAAAGTATACATACTACTCAATTCTTTTATGAATGTGATTGAAGGAAGTGGAGAGAAGGAAAAAATGGGATGAAATTTTAAAAAGAAAAATGTATCAAAGCAAGGACCATTGCCAGAAAAAAATAGAGAAAATAGTGAAAATAATAATTATTATCAGTGATAGAGGCCATCACACATAACCTTTCTATTGAATTGATACACTTGATACAACATTTTGAACCTGTAAACGTGGAGAGAGAAGAAAAAAAATACTTTCAAAGCTATCACAAGTCGCTGAAAAGATGCTAGCCCCTTTATCCCCTTTATTGAATTTAGTAAAAAAGGTAAAAGAATTAATTCACTATCTTGTTTTGTTTTTTGGGGGGTTTTTTGGTTTCTTATGTTTTTTTTATCTGGTTTTTTTTTGGTTTCTTAGGCTTTTTTTTTAAATCTTAAATTTAGCCATTAACCCCTTTGTGACATATATGCTTGAATACTCATTTAAGCTTATATCACAACCAGTGCTGTTGAGTCAGGTATTGCAAATTAAACAACACAGAGCATTCATATTGTTTTTAACAATGCATTTTTTTCAGTTTCCAATCGTTACCATAATTTTACGAGAAATCCTTGGCTACACTATGTTTTTCTGGGCCATACCTTTTCCTATCCTTGTAAATGGCTAGCAATGCCTCATGGTCCCCAATCAATCCAGGATAGGCGAGGCAGTCTTGCGCCACAGCTTTGGTGAGACTCTAGTGCATCCAAGGTTAGTGGCGTGCATCAAACAAGTGTTATATATAGAGATAGTTAGTGGCGTGCATCAAACCAGTGTTATAGATAGAGATAGTTAGTGAAGTGCAACCAGTGCCAGAGGTTAGAAAGTATTTATCAATGAGTCATTATTAAGATATGATTCTTGCAACCAGTCCAATGAGTCAGATGTGTCAGATGTCACAATTTTCAAAAAAGCTAAGCGCTTCTACTTCTAATAATTGCTTCTTTTTTTCCTAATTTCCAAATGTTAAAATTGCATGACATCAAAGTATGTAAAAATGGCAACAAAAATGCTGGAAATTTAATTATTTGTTATCACCTAAAGAGCACTTACAGAAAAATTAACGTTAAAAAGAAATAAAATTTATCAACCCTTCTCATTGTGCCTGATTTCCCCTTGCCCTTTCCCATTTTGTGATATTCAATCCCTCAAAAAGGTTATAAAGGGTGCAGAAATGTGCAACATGTAAGTTATAAGACCTGAAAAGGGGTTACTTGTTTTCAATAAAAGCAATGCAGATGTGCTTATGAAACTAATGAGGTGCGTAAAACTTAAATCTAAATCTAGAACAACATAGTATGCACTCCAGGTCAGTTATCATTTTTTTCTAAGTTTAGAGTAGGAAGACCATACATCAATTAGTAGTGAGTTGGTTATGATATGTTAATTAAAAAAAACAAAAACAGAAAAAGGCATTGAATGCAATCCAGCCATAACCAATAGCTAAGGGTGGTCCAAACAGTCCAAGCATAAATCTACCAGCCTTATTAAGTTTGTACGTTAATTTTTTTTATCAATACAAGCGATATAAATTTCTCTAATTGTGTAATTATGGTAAAATTTGGCTTTATCTGTGCGGCTGTATTGAAAAATTTTGTTAAGACAGCCCCTGTCATCTTTCTGATCTCTCTGATAATATTGAATTAAACAAAAGTTAGTACCCAAACAGCGAAGACATGAGATCTACCTACCTCTATAAACTGAGAGATGGGGTGCGCCCCAGTAAACTTATCCGGCTCCAGGTCATACCAGGTAAGAACAAACTGGATGACACATTTCTTCTGGGAGAGGACAAAGTCACCATCATCCTGAGCGTCAGTTGAGTCCGCACTTGCCTGGTAGCTACAGAGAGCCGAGTTAAGGCCAAAACAAAACCTGAACTGACTTTTGAGATTCAATAGAAACCATTTAACTTATGCGTATAATCAGGTAATGTTAAAATCTGTTATGCAAGAAGGAACAACTTAACATAGAGAAGCCTTAACATAGTTATTGTCCTTTACAAATTTTTTAACTTTCTAATATTTTTTAGCTTTTCTTTATGAAATTCTTCATGGAAAGAATGTAAAGATATTTTTCAACTTATGTAATGAATCAATTTTGGATTGCAGGTTTTGTTTTTATTTCTTTACAGTTTATCTACATAAAAAACTTGTGCATTGTTTCATTGTTTATACACATTAAAAACTTATACAACTTATAAGACTATAAAATGCAACCTAGGGTCCCCACAAAGGATACTGGTTGGTTATTGCCTCAGATAGCTTCTCATCGGGAAAGAAAATGGAGTGAGTCAATAAGAAGTCATCCAAAAATGTGCCTGGAAAAAAAAAACGAAAGAAAAAAAATGATGCCACTAAGTCCTAGACTTTACAAAATGAGGGAAAATGAAAGAAAAACTAAATTTGTGACGCAACCTGGGTGTATCAGGCACAAGCCAGAGCCTTGATGTATCAAATTATTAACATTTTCTAATAAGGTACTTTGTGCTATTTAAAATGTTGGAGAAATCATAACTGGCTTTTGAATAGCCTGAGGTGTTCCATTTTTCCCAGATAAAAATCCTTAGTTATATAAAACAAACAGAACTGAAATTACACGGTTGGCTCAATTTTGCATTCATGCAGGGATTTAAAACATTAAACCCCTAGGGTTTAAAATAACATGAAATTTAAACTGTGACATAGTGGTTCAAAGTGACCCAACCATTTCAGTGTTGTGCATCACCTGTCTCTACATTTCAGAAACAGAGTTCAGTATAGATATAAATAGACACGAACATTGAACCCAATAAATACCTGTGTATAGGGATCTGACATTTTGCTAACTTCTGCAGACACTCCATACAGTTTACTAACTAATCTAGAGACTCTATATACTTCAACCCCTGTGGAGCCTCCTGACAGTTTGATAGTTCCAGTAGATGCCTCTGCACAGTTTACGAACTGATGAAGAGGCTCTGTATACTTCAACTCTTGTCGAGCAACCTAACTGTTTGCCAGCTCCAGTAGATGCCTGCCTACAGTCATCTATCTAGAGACTGTAAACTGTCTGTTGCATCCTCCCCTCTTACCTGCAGTCTGGTGCTCTTTTTTGGGGTCCATGGCCGTCTCCAGGAGATACTCCAGCATCTTTTCAGGCGTTCCTGCCATCACTGAGTACCTGCAATTTGGGGCAATACTCATTCATACAGATACCATATGCTAAGTATGCAGATTAGGTACAAAAAGATACCAAATAATAAGTATACAGAGTGGAAATCAGTTAATAATTTAAATATGACAGTAAATGTTTAGCGATGCAGCGTGCCAATGAAACTCAAAACAATTAGTAAAAATTCTTAAAATTCTGATTTTGATCCTACACAGCGCGTAGAAATAGTAAGGGTATAAAACACACACATTATACTCACAATTACAACAATTTTTTTTTAAAACTGGAAGCATGACATTTCTTATGCCCGATTGTCTTCAAAATATTTGTTGATGCTATTCTGCAACCTTTACAGGGATGCCTAAATTCTGTACACAAAATTATTTTTAATTTGTAAAATATGCTTTATGAGGAGTGTTATAAAGAAATTGACCATAGCTTGCATACATTTGCATACAACAATAGTCAAAATATATAGAAAAAGATATAGGAGATGTCATCTAATACTGCCACTCATTCCTAAATGTTTGAAATTTCCTCACTTCCTACTCATCCTTAATATTGAAAACCCTGGATGCATGTGGGCTCTTACTTGTATTCAGAGTGGAAAGACCCATTGGTGTCCACAGGAATCGGAATTTTTTCCAAGATCAAAACATCTTGGCCGTGTTCTTTGAGGCGAACAGTGTTAGCTTCTACATCCTGTTTATCAACAAAAAAGAAAACCTCATTAGACAGAACAAAAACTAAAGTCCTGTAAAGGTTCATATAAACACAATTTCTTCACTTTCCAACCATGTGATCATGGTGTATAATTCTCTTTAAGTTAAACCATGCAGCTAAGAAACCCATTTGCTTGTTCAATAGTCAATTACTTACCAAAAAGCATCTGTTTCTGCATCCCTACCTGTACTGCATAAAATGTGGTTTTGAGGGGGTTCAGTGTTTTGGAAAATATTACTTAAAATGTCCTTGAAGGGAAAGGATATAGGTGGAAAGCACTTTTCGAGCTAGATGAGTGTTATATAGGTCTGCATAAGTTGTGTCCTTACAAAGAGGCTTGTTTCAGCCTTGCGAAGGCTAATAACTATGGGAGTTCTCTGGCGAGAGTTAACTCCCATACCCAGAAATTTTCACCAGACACTGGGTAAACTGAAATTTTTAAAGAGAAAATCAGAGGAAATGTGGTGATCCCCGTAGGACAGCATTATTATACAAAACCAAAGAAACATTATCAATAAAATAAAAACAGGGAAAAGTTCTGACGGCACAAAATACCATTTAGTATTCACCTGGTGTTACAGCTTATCCAAAATTTGGTTTAATAGGGAACTACTGTATGCCTTTAATCAAATTTTTCAAAAAGGTGAGCCTTATCACAAAGCACTAGACAACTCACTCGGAGAATTCTATTGAAGTCGTCCTTGTCTACTCGCAGGAAATGACAGTTGTCTTCCGCTAGAGTTATTGTTGCTGCCCTATTTGAAAAAAGAAAAAAAAAGTTAAAAAACAAAATATTCCAAACCACTCAGGGCGGTTTACTAGTGAACATCTGTCTCTATGTGACTCCTATCCCGAAAACTCAGCCAAAGTTGTCTAGTCCCATTTTGAGCTGCAGGCAATTTTGGAAATTCAATCAATCTGCTTGCTTTAAAAATTCGTGAAAAAATAACTATTAGAGATCAATTCAATCTGTCTTTTGCATAATGTGGGTGAAGTTCCTTGTTTTCTGATTAGATAATATATCCAAAAATGGAAATTATTGACTTTAGCTGGGATTTCAGAATTGCCATCACATGTCAGAAGATTGCAAAACCTTAATGTTAACACAAATATAGGGCTATAACATCAGATTTTCTTAAGCATTAGCTTTCTAGCAATGATTGTATTTTCTCTAATGTTCCTTGCAGGCTAATCAGCAGAAATGAGAAGTAAATATACACAATTAAGCAATCCTTATTAAAGCAGAATTTTTTTGAGAAACAAGAAAGATCCATACCTTATAATGAAGATTTTTCAAAAACTATTTCAGGAGTAAAAATTATACAAATAACTAAGTCCAGCACTATTTTCTATGGAAGACTAAGGCTTTAAGGAGTCAATTTTGGAGAAAATTATTAAAAAGAAAACATTGTGTATAATAGAATACATTTTAAATTTTCAATTGATGAAAACAAAAATTGAAGCCTTTATTGAAAACAAACAAAAAAACTGAGTTCTGAAACGAACTAATAGTACAACAAGATACCTTTTGTAAAACAGCTGCTATCCATTAAGAGTTTAGGCATCTTTTTCAAGGCATAATGTGGAGTTCTAAAACTATTGAGTTGAAACCTGTGGGTGCTTTTCTCAAAAGTCACACTTACCTCGGAGCATCATTTACTAGGGCCAACTTTCCAAAGTCATCAGCCTCGCCCAGAACACAAACAACACCCTAAGATGAAGCAAAAAAATCCATTAAAACCTAAGACACTGATAAAAAAGATACACAAAAAAAGAATTGATTCCGAAATGGGGTCCCGATTATTTTAAACTTGGTTCATCTGAGGTTCACATCCGTTTCCTCTGAATGCTGGTATGACACTTTAACGAGAGGCCCAAGAAAAGGTATACCCTTTCAAACCCTTATTCTGCCCAAAGAATGTACTTGGAGAAATTCTTTGTGAAATAAATCTTTAAGAAGAAACAAATCAAGTCTCCTGGTATTATAGACCTCCTGGATTTTCCCATATTTACTTCATTTCAGTTTGGCCATAAGTAGATCTGATTATTGGGATAGCATTGTTGATAATCATCACTATAGGCCCAGATACAGCTTTTTGGTTTAGACATGGCTAAATCTATCCATCGATTACAATGCTATTACAATGACAAACCTTGCCATGAATGGAGACATTCACGGATCCTTTAGCGACAATGTACCAAGACCTTCCCTCGTCTCCCTGGTTAAATACTGGGATAAAAGAAGAAAGGTTTGTTATATCGTTTTTTGTTGGGTCTTTTCTTTCAGAATATCTTTGTACATTTTACAATGATAAAGGTAGGGTTTGCAAAAACCTAGTTTAGCTTTTTTCAGAATATCTTTGTCCGTTTTACAATGATAAAGGTAAGATTTACAAAAGCCTAGTTTAGCTTTTCTTAGAGTATCTTTGTCTGCTTTACAATGATAAGGGTAGGATTTTGTATTCTGTTTTAGCTTTTCTTTGAATATCTTCGTTTGCTTTCAATTTCATAGTTAGTCGGAGAGAAGTCAATTAAATTACAGTATGATTTGCCATAGCTTGAGATATTCTCTGATTTGCTGAGAATATCTTTGTTTTCTTTGCAATCCCTGAGGCAGGATGAAAAAAAAAGCCTAGATTAGCATGGAATTTAAAGTCTTATCTCACTCACAAACTGTTCCTGCATGAGAATGAGCCTCGAACATGATGACAGAGGCGAGCTCTCTCTTCACCGTGCAGGAGAGATGCTGCAGTGACTTGATCTGCAGCAGTTCCTCAAACACGATCTCCACATCATCACACGTTCGCTCCTCTGGCCTGGTAAATGCAAACACACTTTTTTTTCGCATTTTCTATAACAGAAATACATGTGATAATTTTTTTAAAAGCAGCCATAAGTATCAGAAAAAAACTAAAATAAAAATAAAGAGGAAGAAGAAATAAAAGCACAATAAGATTCAAAATAATAATTAGTCCTCAATGTTTTTCTTGCATTTCCTAGAAGAAAAAAAAATTATGCGACTGAAAATGTGGTGTTTTAACTTTCATTCCCAAAGGTCATAGCCATTTGGTTTGAGTGTTAAAGGTCTCCTAGTGACTAGGTGTGATGGAAGAATGGGGAGGGGAGGGGGTGGAGTAGGGAGGTGAGCAGATATTGGTTCATGAGTGTTTTTGATGAGCATATCTAGTCCAGGCAAGCATGTTTGTTGAACCAGGTACAGTGCACAGGTTGCGGGGATGGTTAATATAGATGGAAACAAACTGATTTTTTTCTCCCCATTGCCTGCATGTTTGTAGTGATTTTGAGGTGCAAACAGTTCCAGGGATCTGGGAAACTAGCTTGAACTAGTTCAACAAAACAGAGCCACTCATAAAGGCCGAAAAAGAAAAAAAGCAATGTAGTTTGAGTGACTAATTCTTCGATCTTGATTTCGAGGGATGATTGTTAAAAAATATTGTGGACAACACTAGTTACTGAATGCTTATCAGGTCTAGATTACTAAGATCCTAATAGTATTTTGAAATGATTACTTGAACAAATATATGAATGAACTTTATTGGTCCTTTTGGGAAATTTGGCATGGCATTACAACAACTTACTTAATGACCTGTTTCCCTGTGACAGGGAAGCCAAATATCTTTTTTTTTAATCAGAAAATCAGCAAAGCATTGCATCTTGTATAAAACAAATGGCATGATCACAAGTAGTGCAATAGTTATTCTTGTTTTAATTATGTAGTGTTAGTATATAAAGAATAGCAATTACAGAAAACTGGGAACTCTAAACAACACATGAAAAATCCAAGAAAACTCAGAAAACCTGAAGATTTGTTCACTCTGTTGGTGATGCTTCATCTCTGCAACAAGGAACGACCCTGTAACCCATTATTTTCTCCGAGTGGCCAAGAGCGTATTTCCTACAAAGACACACGCCCGTATCACTCACACTTTTCTCAGAATGACCCTCAACGTAGCGTCTGGACTCGCCTGGGCCAGCAAGGTGAACACATCAAACAGATCTTCCTGAGCTCGCTCCAGGTCTGCCTCTGTAGGCATGGGTCCTGGGCTGGCCTCATCCTCCATGAAGCGGTAGAACAGGTACTGGTCTAGGAATGGATGCTGTTTGCACACTGAGATTAAAACAAAACATTAGGTGAAAGAGGATAAGACAACTTTTATTTTGCCCAACCCTCAGGAAAATTAGTTTAAACAGCATCAGCATAGCTGTGGCATCATGACATACAACTTTTATCTCTGTTGATTTAATGACATTTTCTTTTGTCATATTAATTTATTTTAATTTCGAATTTGAAATATCTTGACCACCATTTTTTAATGTTGTCCTTTTTTTTGCTGCTGTCAATCTGCAGATGATTCATAAAATGGAAAAAAAACAATTTGAAACTGTTTACGAATTAGGAAAAAAAAATCTCCAAAGGTTATAAAAATCATAAAACCAAGTTTTTGAAAGAACAGTTATGTGTGTTGCCTTCAGAGCAGTTCTTTTTTCTTTCTACTATGTATTTTCAGTAACCGTGAACAAGAACTCCCTCCTCCAGTAAAGCTTGTCCCATACCGGCCGCATGTTCTCTGTTGTCAACCTTTGGGAATGTGTCGAGGATCCAGTCAACCTAGGTATCAAGACAAAAAAAAGGTAGATGGACACGGTTTAAACTTTTACTTCTTAGTCACCAGATTGCATTCACATAATTCTTTTGCTTTATAACAAAAATATACCTACAATTTTTAACAATATGAAACTGAAACTGTTCCATGACATACAATCTCATGTAGGGTAAAGAGCCCCCATTCAGAGAAAGACAACACTTCACTGTGTTTTCCACAGTTCACATCGTATCATAGAATCTTGGACTGAGCAAACCCATGCATTTAACAAACTGAATTGAGGCTCAGATTATTTTCTTTGCCTGAACATTTTTTACAGAACAAACTTATTTTTAACTGACTTCATTATCAAGGACTAAAAGTGAAACTGAAATTCATGGTGCATCTTTTCTTAACCTTTTTTTTCTCGAATATTAGTCACTTAATCAGCAATACAGGTAACATAGAGAAAAATCCCAGCACTGTATCCAACCTTGCTGCACTAAGGCCTACAGGACTGTGTTATATATTCTTTTTATATAGATTAAAAGGTCAGTAGTGAAAAACTTTCTTGTTTTGCTTGTTTTAAAGGCTGCTTCAAAAGACACCTTGGCTTCAACAAGCTTTACATATGTTCTACGGAAAGTTTGTTAAGTCTACTGTCCGCTGTATCAATTATTGTTGACCACAATTTATCAACAGGAAATGTTCGTCCAAAGTTTTCTTCAAGTGTTGAAAATGCCTTCTACTAACCCATATGCAATAAATATGAAAGAAACAAAAATTTTTTTAGAATGTTCTGAACTTACCAACTCAGACCCTACTAGGCATCGTTTGTATGTACGCAGGTGGTACTTCCTGTCTCGAATCATGTGACCATGATGACCCAGTAAGATGGTGCGTAACACCCACGCAGCATGGGATAAGTTTCCACTTGGCTCCTGTAAAATTGGAGAAAAAAAATTTCAATTAACTTCAGTACTTTTAAGTTTAAAAGTAAGTTTTAAAGAGCTTTTTTATACTGAGCCTAATCCACTAATATACTCAAAGCGCTTTACATGAGTTCCCCGACAGACCATTACAACCAAATCACCTTCTTAACTCATAGAGGAGCAGCAAATAAAGTGTATTACTTTACCATACTAACAAGATTATTCACTGCTTATAGTCGCGTACTCTTTTATCGCATGAGTGCCAAAAATGTGTAAATAGCCTTTCTCAAGGACTAAACAATGAACTGCTTTACTAAACATTGAACTGCCGAAAGCAGGACTCAAACCCCGGACCTCACGGTCCAAAAGCAGAGCATCTATCACTTGACCACAAGACCACCCTTGTTGCAGTTCTATCAATAGCCTTCCAGTACTCACAACAAGGAAAAGATTCAACAAAGACTTACAGGCCCTGTCTATGAGGAGATTAATTGAGAAGACGGTGTTCAGTCATTCATGTTAAAAACATGTCAATTTTTAATTGAGCACTTTTTAGCTTAGTTTGGAATTTTTTCTCAAAGACATTAACCCATATCGATGGCAGGCACATCAAACTTCTGATTTTAATATAGGAAAAGAAGCCACTTCAGAGGTTTGATGTGCCTGCCATCGATATTTGGGAGAAAAGATAACTTTGCAAGGGGCCTCCTTGTATTGGGGGCCTGACTTAAATCCCTCTCATCTTACTAGTCAAAGCCACTATGGAATTCAATATTTTAAATTTGACAGAGTTTGTTGTTTGTAGGCATTCTAATACTTAAACGCTGACAGTAGTTCTGAAACTGTTCCATGGCATACAATCTCCTGTAGGGTAAAGAGCCCCCACTTAGGTGTTAACAGGGAAAGACAAAACTTCTCCACAAGACGGAAGAAACCCAGCTTACAGCACAGAAAACCTGTGCAGCACCATACAAGACCCAACTCAGACAGCCAAAGATGCAAGGGCAACGAGTAAACTGCAAATGTGACACACATATTTCGCAACCAGTCCAAATGAGTCTCAAGTCGAAATTGTAAGGTAATCTGATATTGGTATAACAGAAAATCTTATTTTCTCTATTTTCAAATACAACAAACAGGAACGCTCTATCATGTTCCTACATCAAGTTACAGCTGTTTTAAGTCAGTCAAAGGGGAGAAAGCAGCATTAAAGGTTTAGATGACTATAAAGGTATTGAAGCCTTAGCAACCATTCCAATTAAATTTTAACACCTAAGAATAAAATTTTAACATCAATTAGATGTGAAAACTGTTGAGAAATGGGTTTAGCGTCAATTTCTAAAACAAAAAAAAATTGACTTTTGAACACCCACTAAACTTGAAAAGCCTATATCTCCACTCTAAGCCTTTCAACTTATGACTCATTTGGACAGAATGCGAGACATATATCACAGAACAAGGAGGAGGAGAAGAAACTTAC
>BMAT01010687.1:86175-96175 GCA_019649035.1 Elysia marginata
CATATTTCCCATGCATAATTTCACAGTGACATAACGCTATCCATTTGGTCCACACTAGATTGAACCTCACGGCTTTTTTTTGTTTGAATTATTGTCTTTCCTTAACTTTAAATAGACAATCGTTTCCTACTCTACGAGGTACGAAATCACCTTGACTAAAATGCTTGGGATCTGTGAGTTAAAAATACCTCCTTACATGGCATAGACTTGTAATACAATAATGTCATTTTATAATCAAAGTTTTGTTTTTTTTAACCAGTAATAGTTTTATACTGTGTTTAGCAATAGTGATTTGTTCTGCTTGAAATTTTGTGAATCGGTCAGCATACATCATATTTATATAGTCTGTGAACTTCAGTTCTTTTGTTTTTGTTCTAATTTAAGTCAAATTTGTAAATTTGAAACAAAGAGACTAAACCTTGGAGTCTACCTAAACCTTATGAATACCAATCATAGTATAAAATAAAACGGAAAATTGTTACAATTACAAATATGCTAAACTCTCAAAATAGATTCATTACCCTATGGTATTAGAACAGTGAATCATCATTTCGGTTTACACACTTCATCAAGGGTTTCGACCTAAATCTATCTGTTGGTGCCAAATTTTTAAAAGCTGTGCAACATTTTTTTTCCTATCAAGCGAGCCACACAAATAAATGTGCAGTCTGCAAGAAGGAAATCAACGCGCAAAAGGATGTGTTTCCCATGTTCTGACCTAGATTTTAGATTTAGGTCAGAACCAAATGAAGTTTTCTTTACAGTAGTCCGAAACGGAACACAATAAATATAGTAATTATATTTTACTATCAATATCTTTTTCTTCTTGATATTTCTTCAGTTTTGTTACTTTGATGCATCTTATATCGTATCGTGTTCAAAATTTTCTTTTGTTTTCACACCTCAATTGGTACAATATCTACCTATTGCCTTAAACAATTATGTACGACTGTCAGGTCTGTTTTGTACTCACAGCGCATTATCATACACAGAATACATGCCAACATTGTTAGGTTTCACTGTTTGTCAATCTTGTTCCGTCCAAATGCAAAGAAAAACTAATAAAACCATGTAATTTTACTGTAAATTTTAAGGATCATGGTAATTTTATCTCGAGTGTTTTTATTGCCAATTTTTTTTTACACTTAAGTGTTTTGAAATGAGATTATAAGACTATTTAAGAACCCGCATAATATATTTTGATTTATGCGTATTGTGTTTGTCCTCGTTGTATAACTAAAAAGATGCGATGCTAATAATGAATTTTGCTTCGGTTATCAGTCTTGTTCCGTCCATGTAAAAATAGATAAAAATTCCCCATCATACAACTACAAGATTATCGTGTTTGTTTCCTTGTTGTTTATTTTTCTATCTCTTTCTCAAGGTATAGAGTTGTGCCGCAAAGACCATTTTGCGCACTTTTGCTTCAATATTAATTTTGTGGGCTTCCTAATCGTGGAGTAGGCCTACTTACGTACTGATTTTAGTGCGATGGCCTTTCACTATGAAGAAAACAATTTTTAGGATTTCTAACATCGAATGAAACATTTCTTCCTCTTTAAAATGTGAACGACAAAGACATTATACGTTTAAAACAAAAGACAAAAAAACGTGATAGGTTTAAATCTAGGTCTGATTGTTAGATGAGAAATGTAAAAGATTTATTTTGGTCTAGAAAAAAAATAGATCTAGATCTATTACTCTTTATCATGAGGTTTAGAAAAAGCTATAAGCATGAGGCTTAGAAAAAGCCATTTCTATGTCGATTTAGTTCCATGTGTTTTGGAACTAGGCTTCTATTTGACCATCTTATGTAGCGGCGTGTTAACATATGATTATGACTTGACCGTGGACGAGCTAACTTCATACGGTAATGCCTCGTCTGTTACACAATAAATTAGACCTAGATTACAGTTCTTTATAGGGGGAAAAGTGTTTTGATTATGTTTCTTTTTTAAATAAACTTTAAAATAGTTTCCGGTGAGTTCCCTCTCTCACGTTCAAAAGACACAATGCACCTCTCATTCTTTTTAGAATTATATAAAGGCCACCAGGGTAAGTTCTAAGGCACAAGTCAGAATTTTGACATTGAGTTGTTATTATTTTCTAAAATTCTTTTTTATTCCCTTAGAAAGAATGAAAAAGTTATAACTCTAGCTGAACTGTGTCTTCAAAATAATCATTTTTGAAGGTAATAAATTAGTCGTTTAAATAGAATACTTATATACGTGTGTCTAAGGCTGAAACTGAAAGAAGTCTGAGCGAAGGTGGCCTATTAACCCTGAATTTGCCTCACACATTAATAGTTTTTACAAAGACGGAAAACTAGTTATTCTTTTTCAAACTGAAGTACTTGATGCAATGGCCAATGTGAAAATGAAATGAACAAAACCGATAAGCTAAACACAAAGAATAAACTAACATCAATATTTTGTTGTTAATTTATTTTCACAAATTTGTCTTGAATGTCAGGGGATCATAGTCATACACGGATCTGTCAAAAATCAAAGACGTGCGGAGTGCTAGATTTTCCTTAATTTGCATATGCAGGCAGACCAGTGATCAAGCTAGTCATTGCCCTGTGCAAATATTTCATTCTCTACGATTGTCCTACGAGCTTTTCTAGAGACCTTCTTCTTATCTTATCTCCGCAATTAACATAAATAAAGCGAGCAAATGTCAAACTCTTGGTGTACATCTAAGTATGGGATACACCTGAAACCAACAATAGCCAAAAATAATTCGAAACAACTTGCATGCGTACTTATCAAAATTTATATCACTCAGGTCGTTTATGAAGGGGATGCCTTTATAACAAGCGCCGCACAGGTTTCTACCTTCAATCCTTAGATCTAGGCCTAGATTACGTTCAATTTCTCACAGCTAGATCTAGTCCAAACGAGTCTGTTGTCGAGATTTTCAAGTAACGACAGGTTGATATTTTAAACAACACACTGCCTTAAAATCCAAAGATTACAAGGACAGGAAGATATTAAAGTTTTAGAATAGATATCAGAATCTCTGATTTTAAAAATCTAAAGAAGAACAATTCACAAAACAGATCCGACTGGAATCACCTAACGACAGCAATATACAGATCAGCCCAGAAGGAGACGTCAGTTGACGTTGCAGCGGACGGGCATTAAGAAGAAGAAGAAGAAAGAAGAAGAAGAACAGCGAGCCACAAGTCCTTTCAAAACGCCCTTTTTTTCCAAAGTCCTAACAAATTTCAACATCCGACCAATTTGGTCTGGTCGTGGAACAACTTATCGTTGCGAAATTTTGTTGGGTGTTGTCTTATATAAAGAGGCAGTGCCGGCTATCCTTCATGTATATTATATATATTGAATTGCCCGTGACCTTATGTATTTTATATGGAAACAAAGTAAAGGTTGAGGTGGCTTGTGGGTAAAGAAATATTATAGCCTTTCACCCCTATAATCGCTTTGATAATTTTACAATGCTTCCTGTCCATTGAAAAAGTATAGTTAGTTTTTGATGTTCGCAATTAGTTAAACTTGTACCATAGATCTAAATAGCTTAGATTTGAAATTAATACAATCTACAAGACTTCTTACAGTGTAAACACCTAGCGAAAGCAAATCTTCCGGCTGGCTGTGAGTGAATATTTTACGAATATCTGGCCCCCAGTTTTCCCGATTCAGGGTATCTTTTTTGTTATATGAATTTGAATTCTTTCATGGATTGTCCATTCAACCTCAATATTATATGCCTACAGTGCTTTACATCAGGTGTCCGTGAGAATTCTATCCAAAGCGTCTTTCAAACTTAGAAAGGAAGAACTTTGTAAACAGCGCGAAGCCCTAGAAATCTGATAACATCTTTACAATCTCTAACCCCCCCCCCCGCCGCGTAATTAATTATGACCAGAGTCCTATAAAAACATCGATTTTTCTCTCCTGGGATTCAAATTTTGATGTTTCATAACGACTGTCAAATGGCTACCACAGAGCCACTTTCAAATAGAATGAATGAGTCATCATGTCAGTTGTGTGAAATCAAAGATGAATATGTTTTGATATACAATGTAAGACAATTTATCAGAAAGTCCAGCAATCTCTAGCGTATTTTTGCGTATCATAGTACAACGACCTTCTGCCGGGCTTCTGGCCAAACACAACAGGCAGTTCCTAGCGCATAGATGTCGATATATCGATTGCCTCGATGTTTTACCTCGAACGTTGAGATGATTTCAAAATCTCTAGACCTCAATTTTTGACCCGAAACAGGCGCGGAGAGACGCGAAATCTAGACAGCTTCTAGACAGTAGACAGAGTGGCGCTGCAGGCTGGTGCGAGTTCTTGCAGTGAATGGTGCACAGTTTAGTACTAGTAATCGAGATCAACCAATACCGATAATGCTTGTTTGCTCTATTTCTGTAGTAAAGCGATATATTGGGCCAGAAGGTGACTGCAGCTGGATGATGAAGGCCAAATCCTGATATATCAAACATTCGATAATTATGTCGATATATGCAATTGGTATGAGGGTGATACATTGTATGTTGATAGTTACAATATTGTAAAAGGGAGATAATCGCCCAGCGCTAGTCAACGTGGTCATTATTTTGTTAAAAGTACGAGCAATCAAACTCGTTGTTTGCTGGCGCAGTCATTGGTTTAGAGGTAGACAATAAATCTACGACAAGTAGATTCTAGGTTTCAAATCCTCACATTGCAGAGCTGGTAATAAGCCCTCCAAGAAGACATTTTTACACTCGTTTTGCTGGATAACTTACATGTGTCTGTTGGGGTCAAAGGCTATGAAATGCAATTGTAGTCAATGAAGTCGAGTAACTCGCTGTTTTATGTTCTGCTCCTGTGTTAGTACAGGTATTAATGCAGTATTTAGCCTAGAAAAGGGCATGTCAAATAACTGAAACATTGTTTTAACGAACTGAAACGTTCAATAGCATTGCTCATTGTAATGGTCTTAAGAAAGCCGGTTTGAAGATATACGATTTACACAGTTAAGCCATTAGACAATTATAATGCTAACAATTGTGTGTACTTTGAGATAAGTACAAACAAGCTGCCTTGAGAGGTGCGGGGTTCAAAACCAGATTTAGCAGGTCGACGTTTAGTCCTTGAAAAAGCCCATTTACATGTACGTGTCTCTTTGCCTCAGTCAGATGCTAAGTGAGTACCCGACTATGAGCAGTATTAATCTTGGGCAATATGCTAGTTTGGGGCGATTTAACTGCTTGTAAACTGCGACCTTAGAAGTTTATTTGAATAGTAATGGCCTGCTAGGGGAACCCATTTTAAGTGCTTAGGGCATTTTAGTGGATAAGTTGATACGACATATAAATGATCTTCAATTTACTTTATATTAATTTTCAGATGAAGCTCTTGCGGCCATGAAAACTCCACATTCACAATGCAGCAAGCAAGGTGCGTTCTATAGGGGCCAATTCTTATGAACATCTACTTTGGTAAATACAAAGAGTAGAGAAGAATCTGGATTGTAAGGCTAGGGTGTGTTTCTAAACTTCCCTCTATATCTGAAGCGCATATAAAATGAATGCGACACGCTGCAAACGGTGCACAAGCCTTGCGGTCTTAGACAAAATGCAAATACGCATTAAACTAAATCGTAGTCTTGAAAAACAGATATTGTATCTTGTTTGGAATGGTTCTGACCTAAATCTATCTATTAGTGCAGAAATGCGTATCAAAAGTGGTCTAAGGGTGTTTTTTTTTCAAAGCTGTCTAATATTTTTTTCCTATTGTGTAACGCACACACACACACCATCCCACGCAAGTGCGCAATCTGCAAAAAAGAAGGCGGAAGAGATTGTCATTTCCCAAGCTATGACGTAGATGTAGGTCAGAGCCATTGGAACGGATTTTGTTTTTTAACCCTTTGTTGCCTTGCGTCCACCACAGTGGACATGTTTTTTGAAGACTACCACAAATTACGATTTAGGAAAATAAATAGTTTTATTTCACAATCTTGTGATACCACTTTTTACCTCTGGCAAGCAAGAGGAGCCTTCTCTTCCATTTTAATATTAAACATGTGCATACAATTTTGACAGCTAGATTACAGAAATGAAAACAAATCTTCAACTTTATGGCTTCCACTCAGGTGGACACAAAATTTCACAAATTAGCAGCTGGAGTGCATGGCGTCCAATCCAGTGGACAAACTAACCCCTTATCAGTGATGGAATATGAAATTTGAACTTTATAAGTGGGTTATTTATGCTAAATTGAACTTACACAACAAGTTTCATCCACATTCCAACATTTCTATGTCCTCATGCAACAAAGGGTGAAATCCTACTATACACTTCTGAAAAACAATTGTGAAGTATTAGGTCGTTACACTCTTCATTGCTTTTCAATGAATATTTTGAGTATTTAACAAAAAATCGCGTTACTTAAGAGAAAAAATCTGAATTAAAAACCCCTTACCTACGTCTACCTTTTTGTCTGGTGGCTCAGTGGTTTGCACCTCGGACGAGTGATGCCGCGGTCGCGGGTTCGATTCCCAACCACGACCCATATTGTGACTGACTTAGGAAAACAATATATCTACGCTTCCCTCAGCCCACCCACCTGTAGAATGGGTGCTGGCTAAAGGCATTGTTTGAAATTAGTCAAATGTTAGTATTTCAGCGCTAAGCAGACAGCCGTACAGTTATGCTCTAAAATATGAGTTACATTAAATTTTGCTTCGGAGTGTATTGGCCCGCTTGGAGGGGGGATATGTACAGTCTTGAGGCTGCCTTCGGCGGAGTAACACTATAACCATACAGATTGGACACACAAATAAAAAGTATGTAGAAATTTCCTCATAAGTTACGTCTCGCGTCGGTGCTTCACAGCATAGGAAGCAACTTAAGTGACCGCTTTAAATCTTTTTCTTTTTTGTTTTCCTTTCTTATCTTGAGAAACTCATTCTTCGATTAAACCTTCTGCCCTTTCCGAAAGGTAGCTTTAAATTAGAAGGTTTTATAATTGGCTTGCTACCCCCCCTCCGCCCTCTCTTTCTTTCTGTCCAGTATTAACACGAGCATGAAGAGAGAAATAAGAGGAGAGATAGAGACTTCGTTATTTTAATTTTCGCAATTTTACTGAGCTTCTGAACGTCGCAAATTGTGGCGAGAATGAAGGGCCTTATTTTTTAAACATGTTTTCTATATTATAAACGATTCGAGTACGAAAGTTTGCTCTCTTCCACCACAGTTAATGTAGGCCGACCTTGACGTTCTAAAACATGGAATTCAGAAGTTTTGCATGGCATAAATATTAAGCCTAGGCAAGTTTGATATAGCTAGATTGATGTTCGTAAATTGATTTTAATCGCTTTACCTCCCTTGCCGAACCAGAATTCATATCTGGCTACCGTTGCCCTAAGGTCGGTTGGGTATGGATGAACCGGACCTGTGTTTATTTTTCCACCATCGACGAGAGAAAATCTTGGAACAATGCCAGGGCTGCTTGCCAGGCCAAGATGCCCGACGCTGACCTGGTCGTCCTGCCAAACCAGGCCTTCGTCAACCTGGTGAAAAAACTGTGTAAGTCTGTCGGGTTGAGACAAGAGGCACTGCTATGCCGAGTCGGGTAGTTTTGTTTCCTGTTTGCTATGGAAAATCATCGCTCACCTGACCGTGTGATGTTTGACGTAGTGCGGAGGGCTATGTTTTTTTTACATTTTGTTGTGGTATTGTGCGGTGTGGTACTGCGGTGTGATGTTATGTTTTGTGGTGTGATATGCTTTTGTTTAGTGCAGTGCGGGGTGATGTTTTATTGCGTGGTGTTATGTAGAGCGGTGCAGTGTGATGAAATGTTGTGCGGTGTGCTATGGTGTTATGTTGTGCGGTGCTCTATGATGTTATGTTGCGCGGTGCTGTGTGGTGTTGTGTAATGCGGTATGGTGTGATGTTATGTAGAGCAGTGCGGGGTGATTTTATGCTGTGTGGTGTGGTGTGGTGTTAATGTTGTGTAGTGCAGTGCGGGGTGATGTTATGAAGTGCAGTGCAGCGTGGTGTTGTGTAGTGCAGTGCGGGGTGATGTTATGAAGTGCAGTGCAGTGCAACGTGGTGTTGTGTAGTACGGTGCGGTGTACAACGGTGTGGTGTTATGTTTTGCGGTGTGGTGTTTTGTGCGATATGATGTTATGCTGTGCGGTGCAGTGTGGTGTTATGTGTTGTTGTGCGACGTGATGTTATGTTGTACGGTGTAGTGTTACGTGTTGTGCGGTGTGGTGTTATGTGTTGTGCGATGTGGTGTTATGTGTTGTTGTGTGATGTGATGTCATGTTGTGCGATGCGGTGTAGTTGTGCGGTGCGGTGCTGTGTGGTGTTTTGTAGTGAGGTGCGGTGTGCTGTTGTGTTTTACAATGCGGTGTAGTGTGGTAATAGATAGAATGCATGCGTTATTGGCCCAATCAAGAGGAAGAAACCCATAGGGAAAAGATCCAAGATGGCCATCTAAAATTCTTATTTTTCTAATCCTGATTATTACATCAAAGAAGAAAAAGGCAAGTCGTAAAAGGTTTTAAAACAGTTTGACTAAAAAAATCTACTTTGGCGCGACTTCCGTCTGATTTACCCTGGATGTCTCAAGGGACGTTATTAGGTCATCAACATTATACCTACTGTGCACTTTGTTCCTTTGTCAATTCAGACACTGCGCCACAGCACTTTGATCACTGGATCGGCTTGAGCTCCGACATTCCCACAAAGACGTTTCGTTGGCTAAACGGCTCTTCTACCGTATGTATTGCATTTCACATTGTCCCAAAAGTCTCACATGGTTTTGTTTTTGAGTGAGGTATCCGCAGGGAATACGTAATAATTTGCAAACTGGACAAAGAGTAAAACCGTATGTTATAGGAAACACGCTTGCCGCATTATGGATGTAATTAAAACAAGAGTGGCTCATAGTTAGTACTAAAAGTTAAAGTGTGTAAAGCCATAATTATGGCTTGGGGTCCCGTAAAATAAGGCTTCACGCTGATTTTTGTGGTATAGAGTCATTAGAAAGGCCTCTAGGAGATGGTGAAACAATCATGGGGGTTATCTGAATTAGGTCTTGCTTTTGAAAGACAAAGGATCCGATTAGCATCAATTTAAATAAAAAAAAGAAGGGACTTAATTTTTCAAAGTATAAAAGCCAAAAGTACATCATTGTGTTCCAAAATCAGATAAAAAACATCGTTAACATTTGTTTCGGTGGCCTCATAGATGGATATGATAAAAAAAACCACCATGAACTTTGAAATTAGGCAAATCAGTTTTAATTACAAATTCGACGGATATAATCGAAAATGGGTAATTATCTTATATCGTCCATCATCGCATGTAGACGTATTTCATGGGAGCGCAAGGCGTACGCACAGCGTAGTGTTTGCTTTTTTTAGGTTTAAATAATGCCCTCTGTGTAATCTGTGGGTGCTCTGTGTGGCCGTGATCGCGTACACGTAGTTTAAAGATGTCACGTAGAGATTGTCACGTCTAATGAAGCTATGCCGTCTTTTGCGTTCACGAGTAAGCATCAAACGTCCAGAACCAGACAGACTAAAGCCCGTTTCACATGATGCTTATCGGGACCGCAGACGTTGAGATCAATAGACGTGATCCATTCAGAAGTCTTGTGAAACCGGCATAAGTTATAACATAATGATGCAAACAGATGTTTAACGGTGTTCCATTGGTCTTTATTTATCTCTTTAAACAAAAACACTTATAAACTTAAAGAAACTAGAAAAAATTACACACATCTGTCTTGTGATGGGCAATAGAAACAAATCTGGTCTTACAAAAAAAATATTAATTTAAGTATGGGCGTTCAGTGATTTTCCTGCTTTCGGCTGTCTAAATTAAGATAATACACCCACTTTTTGCAGGAACAAGAATTTATACTGCTAACAATTTTAACAAAAGTGTTGAGCTCCATCCAAAATCGTGCTTCAGCACCTAAAACCCAAGGGTTCAGCGTAGCTATGAAGCTGTTTCTATTGGTAATGG